>RXON01000346.1:0-19805 GCA_009667805.1 Leptobrachium leishanense | reverse complement strand
GAGCCGACGCCACGACCAGGGCACTCCGAGCGGGACCCAGGTGAGACCTCCACCAACACCATCCCGACCTCCAAACCTCCCAAACCCCCAAACCGCCTCGACCTCCGCGACCCCCAACCCTTACCGACCTCCCCGACAGGCCAAAACCCCAGGCCCTGCTCGACCTCCCAGTCCGTCACCCCCTCCCCGACCTCGACGGGACCCGATGCTTTTCCCTTCGCTTGTCCTCCCTTCCCCGTGGTGCACCCCGGAGACTCTGCGCCACCAGACGCAAACCGACCCCACATTACAGGGCTACCGGGACCGAGCTGGACAGGGTCTGGACGGCCAGGGGAAAGACAAGGTGGAGTGGGAGGACGGGCTGCTGTACCGCTACACCGTGAGGGAGGGGGCCAAGAAGAAGCAGATTCCGCAGAAGCAGCTGGTGGTGCCGCAAGGACCCAGGCAGGAGCTTCTGCGCTTGGCCCACGACATTCCCCTTTCAGGTCACTTAGGCCAGTCGAAGACCCGGCACAGGTTGGCGCGCGCGTTTTACTGGCCACGCCTTAGCAACGACACCCGCGATTATTGCCGCACCTGCCCGGTTTGTCAGAAGGCTGGGAAGGCTGGGGACCATCCGAAGGCGCCCCTGCACCCCATGCCCATCATCCAGGAGCCCTTTAGCCGGGTGGCGGTTGACATCGTAGGGCCGTTACCACGGCCCAGTGCCACCGGTAAGAGGTATATTCTTACCGTGGTGGATTATGCCACCCGGTACCCCGAGGCTGTGGCCTTGGCCAACATCCAGGCGGACACCGTAGCGGACGCGCTTCTCAGGGTGTTCACGAGGGTGGGGTTTCCCCGGGAAATCCTGTCCGATCAGGGTACCCAGTTTACCGCTGAGCTCACCCAACAGCTCTGGCGTCTCTGTGGCGTTAAGGCGCTGCACAGCGCCCCGTATCACCCTCAGACCAACGGGCTGTGCGAGCGGTTCAATGGGACCCTGAAGCAGCTCATCCGGGCCTTTGTGCATGAGAACAGGGACTGGGAGAAGTATCTTCCCCACTTGCTGTTCGCCTACCGGGAGGTTCCGCAGGAATCCACCGGGTACTCACCCTTTGAGCTGCTGTATGGACGCCGGGTGCGAGGTCCTCTGGATCTGGTTAGGGCTCAGTGGGAGGGGCCGCCGGAGGAGGACGGTGTTCCCGTGGATAGTACGTTCTGAAGTTGCGGGAGCGCTTGGGGGACCTCCAGGGGTTCGTGCAGGAGAACATGGAGACGGCCCAGGCTCAGCAGAAGGCGTGGTACGATCGCGCTGCGTGCAGCCGCTCGTTCTGTGTGGGACAGAAGGTTCTGGTGTTGAAACCACAGCGGCAGAACAAGCTGCAGGCGGCCTGGCAAGGTCCCTACAAGGTGGTAACCCAGCTGGGGGATACCACCTATGTGGTTGTGAGCTGCGCGGACACCAGAATCCAGCGGACGTTCCACGTCAATATGCTGAAGGCCTTCCATGAGCGGCCAGAGTCGGTGGACGCCATATGTGCGCCGGCGGCCGAGGAGGTGGAGCCCTTTCCCTTGGAGGAACTCCCGGGGGTAGCTAAGCAGCCTTCCGGGGTGGAGCAGGTGCAGCTGGGGGAGGAGCTAGGGCCCGAGAAACAGGCGCAGGCGCGGCAGCTGCTGCTCGCCTATCCGGGGGTTTTCTCGGCCCTTCCGGGATATACGGACCAGGCCGTCCATCAGGTGGACACCCCCGGCCAGAGACCACTCCGACAGCCCGCCTACCGGATCCCGGAAGCAGTCCGCGAGTCTATGCGGGCTGAGATCCGGGAGATGTTGGAGCTGGGGGTCATTGAGCCGTCGGCCAGCCCATGGGCGTCGCCCGTGGTCCTGGTGCCCAAAAAAACGGTACCACCAGGTTCTGCGTCGACTATCGGCGGGTAAACGACTGTACTGTTACGGACGCTTATCCGATGCCCCGAGTCGACGAGTTGCTAGACCAGATCTCCGGGGTCATTTTCTGACCACGGTGGATCTGTGCAAGGGGTATTGGCAGATTCCCCTTGCCGAGGAGGCGACCCCGAAGTCGGCCTTCATCACCCCGTTCGGCCTGTACCAGTTTCGAGTCATGCCGTTCGGGATGAAGAACGCCCCTGCTACCTTCCAGCGGTTAATCGATCGCCTCCTCGATGGCCTCCAGGGATTCGCTTGCGCGTACCTGGATGACATAGCCATCTATAGCCAGACCTGGGAGGAACATCTGGAGCATGTAGGGACTGTCCTGGGCCGGATTAGGGACGCCAACCTGACCCTAAAGCCGGAGAAGTGTAAGGTGGGGATGGCCGAGGTGCAGTATCTGGGCCACCGGGTGGGGTGCGGGATCCAGCGGCCGGAGCCCGCCAAGATAGAGGCTATCTTGGATTGGCCCACTCCTGTGACCAAGACTCAGGTCCTCGCCTTCCTGGGTACCGCGGGGTACTACAGGAAATTTGTACCCCACTACAGTGACCTGGCCAAACCCCTGACTGACCTGACCAAGAAATCCCTGCCCCGCCAAGTCCTGTGGTCCCCGGAGTGCGAACAGGCCTTTCGACAATTGAAGGCCGCCCTGACCCAAGCTCCCCTGCTGGCAGCTCCCAACTATAATAAACGTTTTATTGTCCACACAGACGCGTCCATGTTCGGACTGGGAGCTGTCCTGAGTCAAGGGGGGACGACGGGGGGGACCATCCGGTGGCGTTTATTAGCCGGAAGCTGTTGCCACGAGAGGTGGGGTATGCTGCAGTGGAGAAGGAGTGCCTGGCCCTGGTCTGGGCCCTACGGAAGCTCCAACCCTACGTCTACGGTCGGTCCTTCACCGTGATGACCGACCATAACCCCTTGGTATGGCTCAACCGAGTGGCGGGGGAGAACGGCCGCCTGCTGCGGTGGAGCCTGGCTCTCCAACCCTTCAACTTTTCCATCCAATATCGGCCCGGGTCGCAGAACGGTAACGCAGATGGGTTATCGCGACAGTCGGCCCGGGAACCAGGGGATTGGGGAGCCCCGACTACCTCGGCACGACCCGGTGGGGTCCAACCGAGTGCGTCGGACCTTGGGGAGGGGGAGGAGTGTCACGGGATGGCCCGGCACCCTCAGCCAGGGGCGGTGCAGTGACAGTGGACATGGACACTTGGGTGTGGTGGCACGCACCCCGTTTACCAGTTTTCATTTAGATGTGACATTGTGTGGTGTTAGTAAAGTGTTTTCCCGTTGGTTATGGTGTAATGTATTTTCCCCTGTGTTTGCCTTGCTCGCCGCCATTTTCCGATCCTTGTGGCGCAGTTGGAATTTCGATTCGGAAAATGGCCGATTCGAACCATCCGGTTCGAATCGTAAAATGGCCGATTCGGGCCATCCGGTCCGAATTGGCGACTCCCTGAAGGCTAAGGGCCAATGGGTCCTGGGAGGGCGGGCAAGGAGTCCCATTGTATTCTAATTATGATAAGAAGTAATAAAAGCTGTACTGTAAACAATAAACCCAGTTCCTGCAGTGCATTCAGCTTTGTCTGGTGTGGCTTGATTCTCCGCCGTATTTCGGATCTGAGTGTCCCCCGCGGCCTCAGAGTACGGTGCCCATCCGATCCGAATCGAGCGCGCCGACCCTGCATCGAGCATCAGGGCAGAGGCGCTGCTCAGGAAGATTCGATCGGAGAAACACAGCGATCCGAACCGAACGGCCCCGCCGGGAGTCGCGCCTCGACAGTTGTGGTAAGACCCGAACTTCCCACTGGTCCCGCCCGATCCGAAGCACCCTTCCCTACCGATCCGAAGCACCCTTCCCTACCGATCCGAAGCCCTCCAGTTCCGATCCGACCCGCCAACCCTTCCCGACTCGAATCACCACCGCTCAAGATCCGAATCTTCCTCCGCGGCCGCTAGGGCTGATTCCCGCAGGCGTCCCACACCCGCCAGGACAAGGAACCAGTTGCTCGGGACGCTGAGTGCCATATGGCTCAGTGGTCGGACTGGTTCCAGGCAGGGGTCCCCGCCACCGCCCGCTAACCCTACCCTAGGGTCACGCCAGGCCGCACGAGACGCCGAGTGGGCGCCACTCGGTAGTCGGGCCAGCGGTAAGCGACGGGGTCACGCAGATTGAGCACACCCGCAGGCGGAACAACATCTCCATTCCGTCATACTATGGGATAACAGAATATTCTGGATATAATAGTTACTATGGGATAACAGAATATTCCGGATATAATAGTTACTATGGATATCAGAATATCCGGATATAACAGTTAATATGGATAACAGAATATTCCGGATATAATAGTCATTATGGGATAACAGAATATTCCGGAATATAATAGTTACTAGGGATAACAGAATATTCCGGATATATATAGTTACTATGGGATAACAGAATATTCCGGATATAATAGTTACTATGGGATAACAGAATATTCCGGATATAATAGTTACTATGGGATAACAGAATATTCCGGATATAATAGTTACTATGGAATAACAGAATAATCCGGATATAATAGTTACTATGGATAACAGAATATTCCGGATATAATAGTTACTATGAGATAACAGAATATTCCAGATATAATAGTTACTATGGGATAACAGAATATTCCGGATATAATAGTTACTATGGGATAACAGAATATTCCAGATATAATAGTTACTATGGGATAACAGAATATTCCGGATATAATAGTTACTATGGGATAACAGAATATTCCGGATATAATAGTTACTATGGGATAACAGAATATTCCGGATATAATAGTTACTATGGAATAACAGAATAATCCGGATATAATAGTTACTATGGGATAACAGAATATTCCGGATATAATAGTTACTATGGGATAACAGAATATTCTGGTTATAATAGTTACTATGAGATAACAGAATATTCCGGATATAATAGTTACTATGGGATAACAAAATATTCCGGATATAATAGTTACTATGAGATAACAGAATATTCCGGATATATTAGTTACTATGGGATAACAGAATATTCCGGATTTAATAGTTACTATGGAATAACAGAATAATCCGGATATAATAGTTACTATGGGATAACAGAATATTCCGGATATAATAGTTACTATGAGATAACAGAATATTCCAGATATAATAGTTACTATGGGATAACAGAATATTCCGGATATAATAGTTACTATGAGATAACAGAATATTCCGGATATAATAGTTACTATGGGATAACAGAATATTCCGGATATAATAGTTACTATGGGATAACAGAATATTCCGGATATAATAGTTACTATGGGATAACGGAATATTCCGGATATAATAGTTACTATGGGATAACAGAATATTCCGGATATAATAGTTACTATGGGATAACAGAATATTCCGGATATAATAGTTACTATGGGATAACAGAATATTCCGGATATAATAGTTACTATGGATAACAGAATATTCCGGATATAATAGTTACTATGAGATAACAGAATATTCCGGATATAATAGTTACTATGGGATAACAGAATATTCCGGATATAATAGTTACTATGGGATAACAGAATATTCCGGATATAATAGTTACTATGAGATAACAGAATGTTCCAGATATAATAGTTACTATGGGATAACAGAATATTCCGGATATAATAGTTACTATGGGATAACAGAATATTCCGTATATAATAGTTACTATGGGATAACAGAATATTCCGGATATAATAGTTACTATGGATAACAGAATATTCCCGATATAATAGTACTATGGGATAACGGAATATTCCGGATTAATAGTTACTATGAGATAACGAATATTCCGGATATAATAGTTACTATGGGATAACAGAATATTCCGGATATAATAGTTACTATGGGATAACAGAATATTCCGGATATAATAGTTACTATGGGATAACAGAATATTCCGGATATAATAGTTACTATGAGATAACAGAATATTCCGGATATAATAGTTACTATGGGATAACAGAATATTCCGGATATAATAGTTAATATGGGATAACAGAATATTCCGGATATAATAGTTACTATGAGATAACAGAATATTCCAGATATAATAGTTACTATGGGATAACGGAATATTCCGGATATAATAGTTACTATGGAATAACAGAATATTCCGGATATAATAGTTACTATGGGATAACGGAATATTCTGGATATAATAGTTACTATGGATAACAGAATATTCCGGATATAATAGTTACTATGGATAACGGAATATTCTGGATATAATAGTTACTATGGGATAACAGAATATTCCGGATATAATAGTTACTATGGGATAACAGAATATTCCCGATATAATAGTTACTATGGATAACAGAATAATCCGGATATAACAGAATGCCTGTCCCTGTAACCCATCAGATACTGGGGATTCTGTGGACGCTCCGGTCTCGGCGAGGTCCTGGGTGTAGGATGTTCCTCTCACATCGTGTTGTCTGTGGTTCGGGCGTAGCGTGTTGCTCTTGGTATGGCGCCATCATATACACAGGCGCAGGACGATGCCGCCGCTTCTCAAACAATAGATCCTTGGTGCTGGTGATGATGAGTCGGGGGTTGTGGTGATACGGTGACACCTCGGGCTGGTTTTCTGCTCACATGATGTAATAGTTGCGGTGTCAGAGATATTACCCGGCTCATAAGAGCTGCGTGTTACTCCACTGGCAAACACCGGGAGACCTCCATGAACATCATGCATTAACACATGTATGATACAGAGTGCATAATATGTTACACACATGTACGATACAAGGCGCACATCATGTAACACATGTATGATACACACACACAGAGTGGCACATCATGTAACACATGTATGATACACACACAGCGGCACATTATGTAACACGTGTATGATTGATACACACACACAGCGGCACATCATGTAACACGTGTATGATACACACCACACAGCCACATCACATAACACATGTATGATCACACACACAAGCGGCACATCACATAACACATGTATGATACACCACACAGCGGCACATTATGTAACACGTGTATGATTGTACACACACACACGGCACATCATGTACACGTGTATTGATACACACACACGGTGGCATACATAACACATGTATGATCACACACACACAGCGGCACATCACATTAACACATTGTATGATACACACACACAGCGGCACATCACATAACACATGTATGATACACACACACACGGCACATCACATAAACACATTATGATACACACAACGCACGGCGCAATCACATAACACATGTATGTGTAGCGATGTGTTAAAGTTTACTGTGGCAGTACCCATTTTTGGCCACAAGATGGAGACTATCACGATTTAAGACCCTGGACACTTGAACTACATATCCATGCATGCTTTGCGAAGAAACAGGAAGTGGGTGGGGTTGTGGAGAGCCTGTACATCCTGCACCTCGTGGAGAGCAGGCAGAACGCGCCAGAGAGCTGAGGAGAGCGGATGCACAGAGACACACACAGAAGGAGAGATCAAGAGCTAGGCCGGAGCGCAGACAGAGTGGATTGGGCCTCACAATCGGGCCACCCAGCCTTGCGGGAGAGAGACATCACCAGCTGTATTCCGAGTGCAGTGCTGAGGAGAGAAGACCCCTCGAGTAAGGAGTACCGCGGTCGATTGAAGCGGGGAGCAGGCGGTAAGCTGGCTGAGTTGCGGCTGACAGACAGAAGGCCAGACAACAGATCCGGTGGTCGGCGTCCCCAGTCAATATCGAGCGGAGAGACGTCCTGGGTCAGCGGAACCTCAAGCTTGCGCCGGATGGGTGAGAGGCCCCCAAGGCCGTGTGTAAATTTAAGCGTACACTGCTGTTTTCTTCTAAAACCCACAGGGCCCCAACTGACTAGTCGAAGACATCGTTAAAGCAAGCTCACTGGCCAGTAGAAAAGTACCCGGGTACCCTACATATATAAATATATATCACTTCAAGTTCTGGGACTTAACCTGTGCAGGACTCTGTTTTCCTTTTTCAAAATCCATACAAGGGGCAAAGAAAAAGCTACATTCTGAACGATTTTTCCTTTTTTTGTTCCCGCTGCGCGTCTATCGTAATACGAGAACTGTGTATTTTATTGTGTCCCGCTACGCGGTTTTTCCTCGAATTTCGTATCTTTTAATTTTCTGCTCGGTCGGGGTTTTTTTTCCGAAAATACGAAGCCCTCGTGTTTTCGTTTCTTTTACCGCTACGCGTTTATCGTGTTACGAAAGTACTGTAAATCTTCCTTTATAAACCGTGTCTTAAGAGCTGCAAACCTTTTAGTAAACCTTTTAAATTATAAAACTGTTCAGCGTGTTGGAGTATATTTATTCCCTAGTGCGGGGAGACTGACCCGTGGTTCATTTTCAGCGGCTCCTCCGGGAGTGAGCGCTACACGTGGGGCTCGTTTCCGGGATTCAGTCTCTGGAAAAACCGCATCTAAAGGGTTAAATATGGATCCAGACACTGCTGCCGAATGGTGTGGGGAGTATAGTAGTCAGTTAGCATGTTGCATAGTCATGGATATTCCCGCAGACACTTGGGCCGAAGATCAGATTCGCCAGGCCGTGGCCACGCTAGCACCAGATCATCGGGGGTTAATCCTGGACATTAAGAAAAACCCAGATACCTCTCACACGCATGTTCTTCTCGAATGGAGAAAAGGTATTCCAGCATGTTTTCGGGGCGCGAGCGTGAAGCTGACCGATGAGGTGGAAGTCCAACTGATTCAGCCAAGTGCGCCACGTGGCGAAGCCGAAAGTGTTCCGCGCCCAGTCCGTTGGCCATGATCGGGCCTGAATTTATCGTGGCTATTGGAGATTTGCTGGCTAAATGTCAGAAAACAAGCCCTCCTCACACTAATTTCGGTTATCGACGGTTAAGGAACTTTACAGGAAATGTACCAACTCCGGCGGGAGAAGAAACCTTTGAGGAATGGGTGGAACAGGCGATGCAGGCTCTGGATGAGTGGGACGTCCCTGAGGCCAGAAAAAGCAAAGGATCACCGAGAGTTTAAAGGGACCTGCGTCAGAAGCGGTGAGAAACCTAAAATTGAGTAGAAAAGATTGTACTGCTTTGGATTATCTGAACGTTCTTGAAGAAGTGTTGGGCGAACAGAAAAGGCAGCGGAACTGGTATATCAGTACGAACACACCTATCAGAAGAGAGGTGAGAGAATGATTGATTACATGAGGCGCTTGGATAAGATTCTGCACCAAATACTCCTCAAGAAAGGGGCCGAACCGGCTGACGTAGATAAGATACGAATAAAGCAGATCCTGAGAGGCTCTCAACCGTTAGATCCGGTGATGATGCAGCTGAGAAGCAGAGCAGTCAATCAAGAGTTGAAGTACTTGGAACTGATCCGAGTTGTACGAGAGGAGGAGGCTCTGCTGGAGAGAAATCCTTCAGGCGGGGAGAAAGGGCTTATGCACAACCTGCGAGATATAACGACGGTCTACAGCCTGAAAACGACTCGATAGACACCTATGGATCTGACCTGGACGAACAGGAACAGTTAGTCGGGTTTAAATCCACCGGAAGGGCTGCTAAAGAATCGAACCCTTCTGAACGAAGCGAGTTGTTCAAGACTGTAAAGGAGGTACAGGAAGCTCAAACTGAACTGCAGAAAGCGCACGCTGAACTGTGCAGGGTGTTGATGAAGGTGACCGAGATGCAGGGGGAAATGCAAAAGTTCTTAACAGGTATGCAGACGACAGAAGTTGCTGTGGCGTCTGGTCCAAACCCTTTAACAAAATCTCAACAAGAAACTACGTCTCCGCTCTCTAAGAAGAGATGTTTCGGTTGTGGAGAAATGGGCCATTTCCGCGCACAGTGCCAGGGCCGAAAGCCTGAGAAGGATAGAGTCGAGAGATTGTTGAAAGCTTTAGGACTGTTGTCTACCCCACCGGCGGGAAACGCCAGAGGGCACCAGTGAAGGAGCAACCTGGGGTGCCCGAAGGTTGAACCCCGCTCCAGAAACCAAGTCAGGGCTAGGAGGGCAAGAGGGCCCAAGTTAAGCCAACTGCTGAGCCTGCCAGAATGGAAAGAGTCACTCCCTTAGTGTCCGGGTCTGCGTCATGGGGAGCAATGCACACCCAAAACCTGCACGGGCCAAGAAAAAGGCCAGGGTCCAGCAAACTGGGTCTAACGTCCGGATACCGCTACAAAGTTTCCTGATCAGCTGATAGGTCCTTCTCCTATTGTGCCATTCAAGTGGAGGGAGTCTATACAAAGCCCTGTTGGATTCAGGGGCCCAAGTGACTTTGATCTACCGAGATTTCTATGAGAGACACTTGAAACATATTCCCTTGCAAGAACTGAAGGATTTGGAAATCTGGGGTATCGGCACTGAGAAACTCCCTTATGACGGGTATCTGCAAGTAAGGTTGGAGATCGGATCTGAAGTCATCGGACAGTCCGGAGGCTGTGACGCTTTGGCCATTGTGTGCCCCCGACCCTCGGGTGCAAACAGAAGCTCTCTGATAGTGGGGACGAATACGGACCTAGTGCGGCGTCTCCTGACCCATCGTAGTGGAAGAAGGGTCAACTCAAGGAGTGCACCCCATGTTACGACCGGTCTATCAGAGGATGGTTGAAGAACGGAAAGCACCTGCTGAGGTGGGAAGACTGTGGAGACTGGGTGGGACAGAGAAGGTCCTGCAAGCAGGAGAAGTAGCGAGCTTCCGGGTTTCAGTCAAGTTGAACGGATCGCAACCAGGTCCTTATGTGGTGCTGGGAACCGATGTCAGTCATGGGAGTGAAACCGGAGTCGAAGTAATTCCTGAAATAATCTCCACAAAAGCCTTGAAGAGAACACGAGGAAGAGTCTCGGTCAGTGTGTGCAATGTGACAGATTCTCCAGTGGTCCTTAAAGCACGAATGCCTATCGGGCAAGTAGAGTCTGTTACACCCCTCTCTACCGATTCAGGAGGGGGAGAGATAAAAGAGATTCCAGATGAAAGATTCTGACGCTCCATTTCACCTGAGTGGAAGAAACGTCTTCAGTCTCAAGTCTAAAATGGAAAGAATTATTCTCGAAAGATGAGTTCGATGTGGGCCTGGCTAAGAGTACGGAACACCGCATTCGGTTGCAAGAAGACAAGCCGTTTCGTGAAAGGTCAAGGCGAGTTCCGCTGGGAGACTTGGATGATCTGCGAGAACAGCTAAATGAGTTGCAGAGAACCAATGTGATTCAAGAGTCCAGGAGCCCATATGCATCTCCAATAGTGCTGGTCAGGAAGAAGAACGGTTCTGTCCGCTTGTGCATAGACTATCGCACCTTGAACCGAAGAACCATCCCCGACCAATACGCCACTCCTAGGATTGAAGATGCCTTACAGTGTTTGTCTGGAGCAAAGTGGTTCAGTGTACTAGACCTGCGAAGTGGATATCATCAAATACCGATGCACCCTGAAGACAAAGAGAAAACTGCGTTCATTTGCCCACTGGGGTTCTTTGAGTTTAATAGAATGCCTCAAGGTCTGACGGGAGCTCCGCCACGTTTCAACGGTTGATGGAGAAGACAGTCGGGGATATGAATCTAATCGAAGTGTTAGTGTACCTGGATGACATAATTGTGTTCGGAAGACTCTGGAAGAGCATGAGCAACGATTGGAGAAAGTCTTGAAGAGGCTCCAAGAGAGGGGTTGAAATTGTCTCTGGAGAAATGCCAGTTCTGTTTACCGTCAGTCACCTATCTGGGACACGTGGTCTCGGCAGAAGGTGTTTCGACAGATCCTCGAAAGTTGGAGGCCGTAGCTTCTTGGCCTAGACCTCGAAACGTCACTGAACTTAGATCCTTCTTGGGATTCTGCTCGTACTATCGAAGATTTGTGGGAGGATTTGCAAAGATAGCTCAGCCGCTGAACAAACTCCTACAGAAAGAAACACCGAAGAAGGCTGTAAGGTCTCTGACCGAAACCCTTCCGCTCCGGGACCAAGGAAGGCTAAAGAGTCCATACAAGGTGAATGGACTAGTCAATGTGAAGGTGCGTTTATGAAGCTGAAAGAGAATCTAACCCGAGCTCCTGTTCTGGCCTACGCGGACCCTCACAAGCCATATGAACTACATGTGGATGCCAGCCGAGAAGGTCTGGGAGGAGTCCTATATCAGGAGTATGATGGATTGCTGAGGCCTGTAGCGTATGTGAGCCGGAGCCTTTCGCCTTCTGAGAAGAACTATCCTACTCACAAACTGGAGTTCCTGGCCTTGAAGTGGGCAGTGGTGGACAAGTTGAAAGACTTCTGTATGGAGCTGAGTTCGTGATCAAGACGGATAATAATCCTCTCACCTATATCCTTACTACTGCGAAACTGGACGCAACGGGACATCGGTGGTTGGCCGCTCTGTCAGGGTTTCGGTTCAGCCTGAAGTATCGCCCTGGGGTGAACAATCGAGATGCTGATGCTTTATCAAGAAGACCCTACACTACAGAATGGACTCAGTTAACTCCAGACGGGGTGCAAGCTTTGTGTCAAGGAACAGAGCGCCGGGTCAAGGGAGGAGTTGAAGCGGAGGCCATAGGAGTCATGGCCGCGGCTGTCCCTGAGTTCTACTGTAATCCTACACAATTGAGAGATGAAAATCTACCTACCTTTTCCAAGCAGGATCTAAGCGGATCAAGCTAGAGACCCTTTGATTGCATTGACCATAAAGGCCCTGACTGCAAACCAGCGAGAGATTCTGCTAACCAATTCCCCGGATGGAGCCAGATTGGTCTACAAAGAGTGGGAGCGGTTGAAGATGTTGGATGGTGTGGTCTACCGAAGGGGCCCCTCGACCAATTCCGAAGAGATTCAACAGTTATTTCTCCCACCAAACACAGGGAGAGTGTGTTGCGATCACTACATGATGAGCATGGACATTTGGGTGCTGAGAGAACTTTTAAATTGGTGCGAGATAGGTTTTATTGGCCTTGCATGAGGGCTGAAGTCGAGAGTTACTGCCATTCCTGTCTGAGGTGCATTCAGAGGAAAACTCTACCAACCCGAGCTGCTCCAATGAGCCATCTACAGAGTCAGGGACCCATGGATTTGGTGTGCATTGACTTCCTGTGCTTAGAGCCGGATGCTAGTGGGCAAGGGAACATTCTGATAGTGACTGATCATTTCACCCGTTATGCCCAAGCTTTTTCTACAAAAGACCAACGCGCTCCGACAGTGGCGAAGGTGCTGATGGAAAAGTTCTTTGTTCATTACGGCCTGCCAAGAAGAATACACTCTGATCAGGGAAGAGACTTTGAAAGTAGATTGGTCGGGCAATTGCTGGAGTTGTTGGGAATTCAAAAGACTCGAACTACGCCATACCACCCTCAGGGTGATGCTCAGCCTGAAAGGTTCAATCGCACGCTGCTAAATATGCTGGGACCTTGTCTAATGTGGAGAAGCAGAGTTGGAGTCGTCTCACATAGCTACTCTGGTGCATGCATATAACAGTACGGAGAGTGATGCAACTGGATATTCACCGTACCGTCTTTGTTCGGAGAGAAGCTCGACTGCCAGTTGATTTGGCATTTGGGTTATCTCTAGACCAGACGTCGGTAGCTTCTCATAGAAACTACGTGGATAGACTTCGGAAGAATCTGGCTTCTGCGTTTGAACAGGCCCGTTTGACTTCAGGTAACAGGGACAGAGGAACAAGAGGAACTATGATTTGAAGGTTCGGATACAAGATCTACAACCCGGTGATAGGGTTCTGTTGAAGAACTTGGGTGCTGCTGCAAACACAAGTTGGCGGATAGATGGAGTTCCAGGTTTACATTGTCTGCAAGCAACTGCCGGGTCTGCCAGTGTATCAAATCCGCCCAGATGGAAAGGCTGGCCTCTTAAGAACTGGCACCGAAATCATTTGTTACCTTTGAGAGAGGCTGTGAGGATACCAGTTGGGGATGAACTCCCTCCGCCGAATCTGCCTGTTCCACGTTTACCTCCTGTTACTCGGTCTCAACAGACTCGGGTTGTTGAAGAGAGCGAAAGAGACAGCGAGGAAGAATGTCTGGACTGGATACGTTCACCGGAGCCTGAAGAGATTACCTCAGTTCCTGAACGATGGGAGAGTAATTTGAGGCCTGAGGCTCCTGAATTCTTGTTGGAAGTCCCTGAGACTGTTGATATCCCTGAGCCGCTTGAATTTCAGTGGGAAGCCCCTGAGGCTGTGGGGATCCCGATAGCTCCGGAAGCTTATTCAGGTGATTACGGTTCTATGCCTTCACTGGAGGGATCATACTCTGAAGAAACGTCTGCTCCAGTGATAGAAAGAGAAATTGAGCCAACGCCCATAGTACTTCCACCTGAAGAGGAACGGAGGGAGCCTGAACAAAAACGCTCTATTCGGCCGCCCCAGCGACTTACTTATGACTCACCTGGACATAGCACTGAAGAGGCCATCACCACTGTGCAGAGATTGCCCGAAGTGTCTGCTATGTTAGCTGAGGTAGCCCAGACCATGAGTCAGCTTGAGAAAGTGTTTCTAACCCACTGCATGTATGCTGCTGAACCTGTTATACCGTATAAACTGTGTGCAAATTGTAAAAGGATAATGTAACTGTTGTACCTCCTTGGAGAGACCCAAGAGTTCTAGGAGGGGGAGAGTGTAGCGATGTGTTAAAGTTTACTGTGGCAGTACCCATTTTTGGCCACAAGATGGAGACTATCACGATTTAAGACCCTGGACACTTGAACTACATATCCATGCATGCTTTGCGAAGAAACAGGAAGTGGGTGGGGTTGTGGAGAGCCTGTACATCCTGCACCTCGTGGAGAGCAGGCAGAACGCGCCAGAGAGCTGAGGAGAGCGGATGCACAGAGACACACACAGAAGGAGAGATCAAGAGCTAGGCCGGAGCGCAGACAGAGTGGATTGGGCCTCACAATCGGGCCACCCAGCCTTGCGGAGAGAGACATCACCAGCTGTATTCCGAGTGCAGTGCTGAGGAGAGAAGACCCTCGAGTAAGGAGTACCGCGGTCGATTGAAGCGGGGAGCAGGCGGTAAGCTGGCTGAGTTGCGGCTGACAGACAGAAGGCCAGACAACAGATCCGGTGGTCGGCGTCCCCAGTCAATATCGAGCGGAGAGACGTCCTGGGTCAGCGGAACCTCAAGCTTGCGCGGATGGGTGAGAGGCCCCCAAGGCCGTGTGTAAATTTAAGCGTACACTGCTGTTTTCTTCTAAAACCCACAGGGCCCCAACTGACTAGTCGAAGACATCGTTAAAGCAAGCTCACTGGCCAGTAGAAAAGTACCCGGGTACCCTACATATATATATATATCACTTCAAGTTCTGGGACTTAACCTGTGCAGGACTCTGTTTTCCTTTTTCAAAATCCATACAAGGGGGCAAAGAAAAAGCTACATTCTGAACGATTTTTCCTTTTTGTTCCCGCTGCGCGTCTATCGTAATACGAGAACTGTGTATTTTATTGTGTCCCGCTACGCGGTTTTTCCTCGAATTTCGTATTTTAATTTTCTGCTCGGTCGGGGTTTTTTTTCCGAAAATACGAAGCCCTCGTGTTTTCGTTTCTTTTACCGCTACGCGTTTATCGTGTTACGAAAGTACTGTAAATCTTCTTTATAAACCGTGTCTTAAGAGCTGCAAACCTTTTAGTAAACCTTTTAAATTATAAAACTGTTCAGCGTGTTGGAGTATATTTATTCCCTAGTGCGGGGAGACTGACCGTGGTTCAATTTTCAGCGGCTCCTCCGGAGTGAGCGCTACATATGATACACACACACAGGGCACTCACATACAATGTATGATACACACACACAGCGGCACATCACATAACACAATGTATGATACACACACACGGTGGCACATTAGTAACACCAGTATGATACACACACGGTGGCAATCACATAACACATGTATGATACACACACAGCGGACATTATGTAACACGTGTATGATACAGGGCAGCACGTCTTGTAATGAGGACACAACCAGTTATCTTCACCCCCCTATGATGTCACAGCTCGTGCACCAAAACTGCTGGATGCGACATCATTGGTCTGGAGCCGGGGGGGGGGGGGTAGAGAATATGTCCATGAAGCCAATAAATGGGCCCCCTACTGAAGGCATTCATCACACAATTCTTTCATTCCATAGCACAATCACCACATCCATGGCAAATCTTTGAAATTCCATCCACATTCCTCTCATTCCACTTTCAATCCCATCCCGCATTCCTCTATTCCACTTTCAATCCCATCCCACTTCTTTTTATTCCACTTTCAATCCATATCCGCATTCCTCTCATTCCACTTTCAATCCCATCCCGCATTCCTCTCATTCCACTTTCAATCCCATCCCGCATTCCTCTCATTCCACTTCAATCCCATCCCGCATTCCTCTCATTCCACTTTCAATCCCATCCCGCATTCCTCTCATTCCACTTTCAATCCATCCCGCATTCCTCTCATTCCACTTTCAATCCCATCCCGCATTCCTCTCATCCACTTTCAATCCCATCCGCATTCCTCTCATTCCACTTTTATCCCATTCCGCATTCCTCTCATTCCCTTTCAATCCCATCCCGCATTCCTCTCATTCCACTTTCAATCCCACCCGCATTCCTCTCATTCCATCCCGCATTCCTCTCATTTCACTTTCAATCCCTCCGCATTCCTCGCATTCCACGTTCAATCCCATCCCGCATTCCTCTCATTCCACTTTCAATACCATCCCGCATTCCTCTCATTCCATCCCGCATTCCTCTCATTCCATCCCGCATTCCTCTCATCCCACTTTCAATCCCATCCTGCATTCCTCTCATTCCTTCTCACATTCCTCTCATTCCGCACACATTAGCTGCAATATTAGCATACAGGCAGAAATATCACTGGGATGAAAGGCTGTAAACTCTAGATGGCGTTGCATGTCTGGCACAATGTCACACGGGTTCTGCATTATCAACATACAGGCAGAAATGGCCTTTGTGTCAGTAAATGTGCTGCAGACAGATAATAATATGGTGAGATCTCCTGCTTATGGGGATTTGTAGTGATCATAATGAGATTATTAACAATGCAATACCTGTATGTGCTGCATAATGCCTGTGTATGGCAATTACAGCAACACCTTGTATCTGTATGTGCTGCATAATGCCTGTGTATGGGAGTTACAGCAACACCTTGTATCTGTATGTGCTGCATAATGCCTGTGTATGGCAATTACAGCAACACCTTGTATCTGTATGTGCCGCATAATGCCTGTGTATGGCAATTACAGCAACACCTTGTATCTGTATGTGCCGCATAATGCCTGTGTATGGCAATTACAGCAACACCTTGTATCTGTATGTGCTGCATAATGCCTGTGTATGGCAATTACAGCAACACCTTGTATCTGTATGTGCTGCATAATGCCTGTGTATGGCAATTACAGCAACACCTTGTATCTGTATGTGCCGCATAACGCCTGTGTATGGAAATTACAGCAACACCTTGTATCTGTATGTGTTGCATAATGCCTGTGTATGGCAATTACAGCAACACCTTGTATCTGTATGTGCTGCATAATGCCTGTGTATGACAATTACAGCAACACCTTGTATCTGTATGTGCTGCATAATGCCTGTGTATGGCAATTACAGCAACACCTTGTATCTGTATGTGCTGCATAATGCCTGTGTATGACAATTACAGCAACACCTTGTATCTGTATGTGCCGCATAATGCCTGTGTATGGCAATTACAGCAACACCTTGTATCTGTATGTGCTGCATAATGCCTGTGTATGGCAATTACAGCAACACCTTGTATCTGTATGTGCTGCATAATGCCTGTGTATGACAATTACAGCAACACCTTGTATCTGTATGTGCCGCATAACGCCTGTGTATGGTAATTACAGCAACACCTTGTATCTGTATGTGCCGCATAATGCCTGTGTATGGCATTACAGCAACACCTTGTATCTGTATGTGCTGCATAATGCCTGTGTATGGCAATTACAGCAACACCTTGTATCTGTATGTGCCGTATAATGCCTGTGTGGCAATTACAGTAACACCTTGTATCTGTATGTGCCGCATAATGCCTGTGTATGGCAATTACAGCAACACCTTGTATCTGTATGTGCTGCATAATGCCTGTGTATGGCAATTACAGTAACACCTTGTATCTGTATGTGCTGCATAATGCCTGTGAATAGCAATTACAGCAACACCTTGTATCTGTATGTGCTGCATAATGCCTGCGTGTGGCAATTACAGCAACACCTTGTACAGGGATTTACACTCATTATAACCCCCCGAATCTTATTCCTTGTACAGCAGCGACTGACCCCACAGCTCTCCCTGTATTCTGACAAATTCCTGGCTGCTGGAATGCTGCAGTAAAGTTTGTTACAGTGTGGGTGGGGGATGCTTTTTGCAGCTTCTTTACAGTAAGATAAATAGAGGTAAATAGAGAGAGATAAGCAGTGGATTGTTTTTCTCCACAGGGGTCGCACTAATCTGCATTTAAACAGATATGCAAATAGTGACGGGATTGCTTTACAATGTGTTACAATGTAACATCAAGCTAACTCGATTTTGGGAGTGAAGGGGTTAAACTAGACCTGTGGGAGCTACTGAAAAAACAACTGATTATACATAAATTATTGCTGGAATGAGAGGTTTCCAGGTTATCAAGTTAATTCGCACATCGTCCCCCTTGCAGAGCCATGAGATTTCGTCACCAGATGATTGTACTGAAGCTGTTTTCTTGTTGCCGGTGGGATTTTTGGATACAGATACGCGGTATCCAGTGTTTTCAGAGCAGCCTTTAATTTCCTGGTAAAACCTGTTTAAACCCTCTGCTCCCCTTTGAAGAGCCGCTCTACGTGTTGCAGACGCCCAGAGCTCGCCCAGTGCAGCTTTGATATCAGGGAGCAGACATCACCGGCGAATAAAAGCATGTTTTATAAAGCGCATCCGACTCCGCATTCACATAGTGGCGTAAGGATAGGACAGCCCCCTCCATGGACCACTAACTCCCATCCCCCGCACAGCCCCCTCAGTGGACCACTCACTCCAATCCTCCGCACAGCCTCCACCATGGACCACTCACTCCCATACCCCGCAAAACCCCCTCAGTGGACCACTCACTCCAAACCCCCACACAGCCTCCACCATGGACCACTCACTCCCACCACCCACACAGCCCCATCAGTGGACCACTCACCCCCATCACCCACAAAGCCCCATCAGTGGACCACTCACTCCAATCCCCCGCTCAGCCTCCACCATGGACCACTCACTCCAATCCCCCGCTCAGCCTCCACCATGGACCACTCACGCCCATCACCCACACAGCCCCATCAGTGGACCACTCACTCCCACCACCCACACAGCCCCATCAGTGGACCACTCACCCCCATCACCCACAAAGCCCCATCAGTGGACCACTCACTCCAATCCCCCGCTCAGCCTCCACCATGGACCACTCACTCCAATGCCCCGCTCAGCCTCCACCATGGACCACTCACGCCCATCACCCACACAGCCCCATCAGTGGACCACTCACTCCAATCCCCCGCTCAACCTCCACCATGGACCACTCATACCCATCACCCACAAAGCCCCATCAATGGACCACTCACTCCAATCCCCCGTTCAGCCTCCACCATGGACCACTCACTCCAATCCCCCGCTCAGCCTCCACCATGGACCACTCACGCCCATCACCCGCATCACACAGTCCCCTCTTCAGTAAGCAGTATAAAGGCATAATGTAATGGGGGTCAGTATCCATTGTGGGTATCCCCATGCCTATAGTATCCTGACCGATTCTAGCCCAGTCCCACCAAGTCGATGGAACTTAGACTGACTTTGAGTTTACATT
>RXON01000343.1:0-15661 GCA_009667805.1 Leptobrachium leishanense | reverse complement strand
TCAGGCTCCTGTTTACCTTGTGTATCTGGTTACTGTTGTCTGTGTGTCAGCTCCTGTTTACCGTTGTGTATCTGGTTACTGTTAACCCCTTTGTCTCAGGCTCCCTGTTTACCTTGTGTATCTGGTTACTGTGTCCCTGTGTGTCAGGCTCCTTTTTACCTTGTGTATCTGGTTACTGTTAACCTTGTGTGTCAGGCTCCTGTTTTCCTGGTGTATCTGGTTACTGTTAACCCTGTGTGTCAGGCTCCTGTTTACCTTGTGTATCTGGTTACTGTTAACCTTGTGTGTCAGGCTCCTGTTTACCTTGTGTATCTGGTTACTGTTAACCTTGTGTGTCAGGCTCCTGTTTTCCTGGTGTATCTGGTAACTGTTAACCCTGTGTGTGTCAGGCTTTCACACCGCTGTATTTGTGGTTACTGTTTATTGTTTTTGGCAATAGGTAGACGCACCGACCATTCAAAGGATCGGAGGGTTAGGATAGACCTGCTTCATATAGGGATCAGATCCGTAGATATTAGGGAGGATTGTGACAGTCTCTGACAGAGAAAAAAATGTGCCAGAGAAGTAACAGTTCGTCTATTCATTTACGCCGAACTGCACTGAAGTGTCGGTGAAATGCCCTGATTTCTTCGGTGACTTTGTTTGACTGTTTAGGCCCCCGCACACGAGCGTATTTATGGCTCAATTCCCTGCCTCACTGGGTTTTTGACGGAAGGCCATCCACCGGACGTGAAAAACCCTCCGTCAAAAAGCTAAACGGACGCTGAAAGGATACAGAGCGCGATTCTCCATAGGAGGATCGCGCTTTGTACGCGGAGCGCAGAGAGTGGAAGGAACGTCCACTTTTACGGACGTTCCTTCCTCTGCTCGTGTGCCGCCAGCCTTAAACAGGCGAATCCCATAGGAGTCAATGAAAAAATATTTTTTTACTTTCAGCAGAAAGTTTTTTTTTTCTTTTAGAACAACTTTTTGTATTAATTAGAGAAATTTTTGTTTCTCAATTTTGTTAAAACACATTTTTTTCCTGAATCAGACCTTTCTATTATTTTTAAAGATCTTTTTTATTACTCAGCCACATTTTAATGAATTTTTATTGGTTTTGTAGCGCTCACTCCCGAAGGAGCCGCTGAAAATGAACCACGGGTCAGTCTCCCCGCACTAGGGAATAAATATACTCCAACACAGTTGTGGGTTTTTATCATTTAAATAGTTTACTAAAATGTCTGGCAGATATTAAGATACGGTATTCACAGATATTATTACAGTACTGTCGTATTGCGATAAAACGCGTAGCGGAAAAGAAACGAAACACGAGGCTTCGTATTTCGGAAAATAAAATATTCGTAACCGAACATAAAAGAAAATGCAATTGCACGAATATTCAGAAAAGGGACACGTAGCGGAACCCCAGAATATACAATCACTTCGTCTCACGGCAAACGCGCAGCGGAAAAGAGAAAAATATATTCGGAACGTATCCTTAACCCCCGTTCCGATTCGTAACAAAAATGAGTCCTGCACAGGCTAAGTCCCAGAATGTAAAAGGTGTGTATGTGTGTAAGGTACCCGGGTACTGTTCAACTGGCCAGTGAAATTACTTAAGAAAAGGTCTTCGACTAGTCAAGTTGGGGCCCTGTAGATTTTAAAGAGAAAACAGCAGCGTGCTCTTGGTATTACAATCGGCCTTGGAGGCCTCTCACCCATCCGCCGGTTGCTTTAGGCTCCGCTGACCTAGGACGTCTCTCCGCTGGATTTTGACTGGGGATACTAGCGGCCGGATCCGTTGTCTGACTTCCCGTAGCTTGTCCAGCGGAAAAGAGAAAAATATATTCGGAACGTATCCTTAACCCCCGTTCCGATTCGTAACAAAAATGAGTCCTGCACAGGCTAAGTCCCAGAATGTAAAAGGTGTGTATGTGTGTAAGGTACCCGGGTACTGTTCAACTGGCCAGTGAAATTACTTAAGAAAAGGTCTTCGACTAGTCAAGTTGGGGCCCTGTAGATTTTAAAGAGAAAACAGCAGCGTGCTCTTGGTATTACAATCGGCCTTGGAGGCCTCTCACCCATCCGCCGGTTGCTTTAGGCTCCGCTGACCTAGGACGTCTCTCCGCTGGATTTTGACTGGGGATACTAGCGGCCGGATCCGTTGTCTGACTTCCCGTAGCTTGTCCACGACTTTTCCTCAGCTCACCGCCTGCTCTCTGTCCCCGATCCGCTTGCGGTGACTCCTAACTCGAGGTCTTCGGTTGGTCCCCTTTACAGCAACTCTGGAACTTGAGGGCTCCTTCTCTTGAAGACTGAATGACCTGGTACCCGAACTGACAGGGCTCACTTGCTTTCCGCCCTAGGCCCTCTCAAAAAAGTATGGCACTGCGTCTGCTCTCTTTCGTTCCCTGGCGCGCTCTGGAACCTTCTCCACGAGGCAGAGGATGTAAGTGTCCAGTCCCCACCCACTTCCTGTCTTCTCGCAAAGCATGCCGGGCATTGTAGTCCCAATGTCCAGTATCTCTGATCGCGATAGTCTCCATCTTGTGGCCAAAAATAGGTACTGCCACAGCAAGATTTTTAACACAGCGCTACAGTTTAAACACCTATTAAGAGAAGAGGCGAGTTCTGGTTTGTTTTTCTGCAGTTCGGTGTATTTCTCCAAGACCGGTTCGCGGCTCTTCGGCAACTTTCTCCAAGTTTTTCATGAGGATTTGGTGACTCCATCTTCGCCGCACTACGGTGATCATCCGATGAATAGTGAATTTACGGTACTGTCGCTGAAAAGGAATGGCAGATGTGCACCGAAGTGCTCTTTGATTAATCCTTTAACTGTTATTCCAAAGTAGCCTCATCAATAAAGATGTTATTAGCTACAAAAATTAGTAGCCAGGTGACTCCCCTCACTACGGCAGTTTATTTGCTGGAGGTGCACCACCGCAGACGGACTATCTGGAGTCGGTGACTTCTGCTGACCGTTTGGATTTTCTGGATCGAATGGCCCATCACCTCTTGGTCCTCCCGGATTCCGACACCCAGGTGTTTGTGTCAGCTGTTCGTCGCTGCGAAGAATATGCTGGCGCTTTATAAATAAAGAATAATAATAATAATAATAATAATAGGAGGCTGCCCCAGCACCATTGGAGGCCTCAAGAGATGTTCTTGCAGTGGTGTGGGACCTTTTCATTAAAGTGAAGCTTATGTCTCTACCAGTGGCTCGGGCTGCTTTTGTCTTTAAAAATAAGTCCATGTCTCTTCTACATCACTTACCGTTTTTTCCCTGATGGCGAGGAGATGGTTTCGTGAGGTCAAATCTGCATTGAGGGCTGCGGTGTTTTGCTACCAATGGGGAGTCTCCAGCACTCTTGCTCTCCTTCTTGACGGGGTGTCTCACGTAGTCGGCTTGCCGACCGAGACTTGGCTTTTGTTTGCCAAACTGGGTCTGTTACTCTGGGCCTGGAACGCTCCTCTGACCCTGGGAATCCTACTGTCACTGTTGCTGTATCTATGTTCACCAACCCGGTTTGAGAAGGCTGCCCCCTCCCCACCTTGCCACACCCTTGTTTTTTTTTTATATACTGTTTTAATAGCAATTATTTTTTGCAGTTGTCTGTTTGTCCCCGGTATTCTTGTCATATAATAAATTAAGCTAATTGAAATCATTATTAATAATTACCATAACAGGAATTCCAAAAAGCTCTGCAAGTTCCTTCTCATATAAGAAAATAGAGCAAGACACTGCACACGCTATAGCGGAGACATTAAAATCAGCTACACACAATGTACAGCTTTCATCATGTCTGGCCTTTGTTCAGCCAGATCTATTTATTAGAAATCAAACAACCAATGAGAGCGTTCCACATAGGAATGTGATATAACAGCCAATCAGTATACAGATATGTTACAACATCAAAGTTGACCAAACCCACAAGCACTTATAGCATAAAGATGTTTTTTTTTCTATTTTCTGGTTTACAAGGTTCGCGCTCTTTTCCTATCCTCACTTTAAAGGATGTGGTCTTCTTCAAATCAACATTCCTAAGCCTTGGATCATATGCCATAAAAAAGGAGGGGAAACGGGGGGGGACCATAGCCCATCTGTATTAGAACATGCTTTTCAAACTAATGCATATTAATCAAGGTACATATTTGAATCACAATACATAGATATATATATACAGGGCTTTTTTTCAGGAGGTACTCACTGGTACTCAGTACCGGCACCTCACCACCAGCCCGAACTAACAGGAGAAAGCATGATGCTCCTCCCTCCTCCTGCAGTGGCAGGCAGAGAATCGGAAGCACTCGGCAGCTCATATTGTTCTTGGATGCTTCTGTGCACTCCGTGCAAGCGTTGCAAAAAAAAACAGCTAACTACACTTCAATACAGACTTTTCTTGCAACAGAGGCGCTTAGTGGATAACCCCATAGGGTTACAATAATAGTTGTAGTTTATTTAAAGCAGTGTTTCCGATACCTGTCCTCAGGACCCTCCGCCCCGCCAGGTTTGCCAGATATCTGAAGCCCAGCACGGGAGATATGATTTGCTGCTCAGTGATTACGGGATTCAGTCCGTATTTCACCAAGGTGATCAGCAAAATCTGGCCTGGTTGAGGGTACCGGGGACAGTCGCGGTAAATACTGATTTATAGGAGCATAGTATTAAAAAATATGGTCACCTTTTATAGTGTTGTCCTTTAACTGAGCTACAACTATTGTTTATTAGGACACGAAAATAGCACAATAATCAGTTTTTCCCTGGACGTGAGAGTACCCCACCTATTTTTCCAGAAAAAAAGCACTGTAATATATATATATATATATATATATATATATATATATATATATATATATCATACAGGAAATTAAAAATATAAATTCTCTCCTTTTTTTGATTTTCTGGGCTGGACTTTTTGCTTTATACAGACCTTGATGTTGGACACGGACTCTTGACTCTGTGGGATTGATAGGACGTCAGGACGTATGACCTCCACCCCCCCTTTTTTATGTTTTATGTGTGGGACACTGGGTGGTTCTGGGTGAGCTGCCGAGACGGCCTACCTGGCTCTCTCCATCTCTTGCGACCCAAGGAACCCAGGCCCTGTGGCCTCTACCATGGCCCCCAGTCTTAACTTGGATTACCGTGGGAGCCGGGAATGGCACCTGTAGTGGGCAGTCCCTCTAATAAATCAAACCAAATTTTTTTTATAAATCACACATCATGCATAGAATAAAAAGGGAAATAGACAGCATGCTATGCGCTTTACATTATAACAGAGACATTGTAAAAGATGCAGAGGAAGAGGACCAGATTACAATAAGAGTTTATGAAAACATTGCCCTGCATGATTAGATTTAACAGTCCACACAATAGGTTCGCCGTATGTGTGAAATTAAGTTGTATACCCCTAGTCCAAATATGTTAATCTTAGTATGTGTCTCCTTGTATGGGGCTCGCGATACTGTTAAAATCAGTAATACTATCCCCTGGTTGTACGGCCAGTTGAGATTGCAGAAAGATTGGCTTAAATAATTTATAGGCGGGGACATTGGCGGCCGCTCTGCGTATCCCGCGACTGTGGAACCACATTATGGATGTCTTCTTGGGGAACTCCACACTCCCATAGCGAAGGCCTGCTTACATGGTTTTCTTTTTGATTTATGTTCCCCCTAATGCTCCTGGACACTGGTTGATGTTCCCCTGATGTCAGTTAGTTACATAGGCCAAAAAAAACCTCCTAGATTGTGAGTTCCTACGGAATAGGGCCTCATCTCCTCCTGTACTGTTTGTCAAATGTTGTTCAATGTATTGTAACCCTGTCTGTACTGTGCTTATTGTACAGCGCTGCGGAATATGCTGGCGCTTTATAAAATAAAGAATAATAATAATAATGCGTCAATCGGGTTCAGCCTCTCACACAACACCTACTGCTGTTGATCCAAAAGAAGACAAAAAACCCAGTCTGAATGCTCTCCAATATGCAACAAACTGGAGAAAAATTCCTTCTTGACCCCAGAATGGCAGTCAGATTTCTCCTTGGATCAAGAAGCTTAACCATATATTAAATATTATAACCCTTTATATTCTGTGTCTGTAGGAAATCATGCAGTGGTGTTTTAAAAGTCTGTACAGTCTCTGACCCAGCCACCTCAAGAGGCAGAGTATTCCACAGCTTTATTGTTCTCAATGTAAAATAACCCTTCCTATGCTTTAGGCTGAATTTCCTTTCGTCCAGCCTAAATGGGTGACCTTGTGTCCTGTGTATAGTCCTGTTAATGAATAGGTTTCCAGACAACAGTTTATAATGGCCCCGTATATATTTATATAAGGTTATCAGATCCCCTCTAAGGCGCCGTTTCTCTAAACTAAACAGGTTTAAGCTTGTTAGTCTTTCCTCATAACTTAAACCTTCCACTCCCCTTATTAATTTAGACGCCCGTCTCTGCACTTTTTCTAGCGCTATAATATGCTTTTTTAAGGCAGGTACCCAAAATTGCACAGCATATTCAAGGTGCGTCTTACCATTGATTTATACAGAGGCAAAATTATGTTTTCATCCCTTGAGTGAACTCCCCTTTTAATGCATGCCAATACCTTGCTGGCTGCTTTTGGATTTCTCTAACTCCGTGCCATTTAGGGTATAAGTTGCTTGTGTGTTCTTCACTCCAAAGTGCATAACTTTGCATTTATCTACATTAAATTTCATCTGGCATTTAAGTGCCCAGTCCCCCAATCTATCTAAATCCCTCTGCAGCGAAGTAACATCCTGCTCACATTGTATTACTTTTCCTACTTTAGTGTCATCTGCAAACACTGATACATGGCTTTCAATGCCTATCTCAAGGTCATTTATAAATAAATTGAATAGTATTTGTCCTATAACAGACCCCTGAGGGACACCACTTACCACTGATGTCCATCTTGAAAATGTACCATTTATGACCACTCTCTGTACCCTATCTTTTAGCCAGTTTCCTATCCAAGAACAATTATTTTCATCTAGACCAATTTTTCTTAATTTAAATAGTAACCTTTTGTGTGGAACTGGGTCGAAAGCTTTGGCAAAATCAAAGTAAATCACATCCACTGTGACCCCCTGATCTATACTTCTACTTACTTCCTCATAGAACGTAATTACCGTATATACTCGGGTATAAGCCGACCCGTCTATAAGCCGACCCCCCTACTTTTTCCCAAAAAACCTGTGAAACCTTATTGACTCGCGTATAAGCCTAAATGGGATATTGCCCCAGCTCACACATGGATTTGCCCCAGCTCATGGATACTGCCCCCCAGCTCATGGATATGCCCCAGCACATGGATACTGCCCCAGCACATGGATACTGCCCCCCAGCTCATGGATTTGCCCCAGCTCATGGATTTGCCCCAGCTCATGGATACTGCCCCCCAGCTCATGGATATGCCCCAGCACATGGATACTGCCCCCCAGCTCATGGATTTGCCCCAGCTCATGGATACTGCCCCCCAGCTCATGGATTTGCCCCAGAGCTCATGGATTTGCCCCAGCTCATGGATTTGCCCCAGCTCATGGATACTGCCCCCCAGCTCATGGATTTGCCCCAGCTCATGGATTTGCCCCAGCTCATGGATACTGCCCCCCAGCCCATGGATTTGCCCCAGCTCATGGATTTGCCCCAGCTCATGGTTATGCCCCAGCACATGGATACTGCCCCCCAGCTCATGCATTTGCCCCAGCTCATGGATACTGCCCCCCAGCTCATGGATATTAACCCAGCGGCAGCCAGCTCTCACAAGGTCCTGTACAGCGTGAGTCCGTCGGGGATGCGGCTGCTTGCGTGCGCAGGTCACGTGGTCCGGCCAGTCAGGTGGTACAGAGACTCAGTACCACCTGATTAGCTGGACCACGTGACCGGCTGCGCCTGCACGCAGCCGCATCCCATTCAACAGGACGGACTCGCGCTGTACAGGACCTTGACTCGGGTATAAGCCGAGTCGCGGTTTTTTGACTCAAATTCTAAATCAAAAAACTCGGCTTATACCCGAGTATATATGGTAGGTTAGTCTGACATGATCTGTGCTTCCTAAACCCATGCTGATTTTTGCCAATTACATTATACCTCCCAATAAATTCCTGAATATTATCCCTTAGTAACCCCTCAAATACTTACCCAGCCATAGATGTTAAGCTCACAGGTCTATAATTCCCAGGCACAAATTTTAAACCTTTCTTAAATATAGGGACCAAGTCAGCTTTTCTCCAATCCTCTGGTATGATTCCTGAAAGAAAAGAATCTTGAAAAGATTAAGAACAGAGGTTTTTCAACAAATAGCTCCCTCAGTACTCGCAGGTGAATTCCATCTGGCCCTGGGACTTTATTCACATTCACTTTGTTTAATTGCTGCAAAACCTTGTCCTGAGTCAACCAGTCACTTTGTATTAGTAAGTTTTTATTAATCTCCCTGGCGGTATTCCCGAGTGCGACTCGGGGTTAAATTTTGCTACCGCGAATGGTAACCCCGAGCCACACTCGGGCTGGATACTCACCTCCTCCTGCGCTCCCTGGCTGTCCCATGCAGTGTGATCGCGGCGAGCTGCTTCCTGGTAAGGCTCTCTGCGAGTCACACGATGCAGGGCAGGCAGGACCAGCAGAAAAAAAAAATCTTTTTACAGTTTACACTTTGGATTATACAGTGTAATGTTTATGAATGGCCACTATGTGGCACTACAGGATAGGAAATAGACCATACATCGTCTCACCCTTGTTTTCAGAAAGATTTCAATTTTTTTTGTTGTATTTTATTGAATCATTTATTTGCATTATTTTGGATAATTATTTTTGGGATAATAAATTATTATGTCGGGTTTCAAACTTTATCAGACTCAGTGTATTTACTATTTATTTATTTATAAAGGATTTTACCAGTAAGGACTCTTGATTGCATGGATTTCAGTGCGTGATTCCTAATTATTACAGGCTAACTATGTACAAAAACACGTTTCCTTTAAAAAAAATTGAGACGCTTTTAGACACGAAATTTTGAAAAAATTAGACCGCCAGGGAGGTTAAAGCTTGTGCATATCTTAGAGTTTAAGAGGGAGAGAAGGAGGGGTCGTTACGTAAGAGGACCCCAGGAATGTCATGCGTTAATCCGTAACGTTGTCGTCACGAGTTACATCATTCTGTATAGCGGGAACGAACATCCCAGAACATTTTATTATGGAACATTCGGATACAATGAAAGTGATTTTAGTATCAGTGTAAGGCAAAGATTAACGCTTAGCTACGTCTCCTTACTAAAATAATCCTGTATCCTGGGCTGACATTAAATAATGTAACTGAAAACTGAACTAGTTCCAATGTCCGGTTCTATCTTTATCAAGGTTGTTATGTTTCAGAACTGCAAGTCCCATTATTTCTTGCCATCTATTGCAATGAAATAATTTAGGGAATTGTAGGCATCATCTGGGAGCGCTGTGAGTTTTACAGCCAGAACCATATACTAGAATCAGGGTGAAAGCATTAATGGGGTTAACCGGTGGTGCAGGTGTAGAGCCAGAGAGAGTAAGGCACTAGCGGAAAGGAATCAGCGCCCCAATCCAGAAGCCTAACCACATGCAGCCAAAATATCTACCAAATATTAAATTCTACGGTAACACCAAAAACCAAAGCTTACAAGAGAAACACAAATCTAGAGCAAAGACAGTACTGGGTTACAAAGTTTTAATGGAAAAAAGACAAATAAAACTGTACACAGTGCCAATATCTCATAAGACATAATATAATAAAATGTGTGAATAGATATTGAAATAAAAATGGGACGCAAACAGAACCCAGAAACCTAACTCAGCACGAGGAAGCAGGATCCCATGGGTATTTCACATGTACGTCCCTTGTTAAACGTTGCTTCCACAAAAATCCTTAATAAAAATTGTACTCGTGAATGCTGGCTTTTTGGTTGGGGGTTGGACAGACAATTTGGTTTAGGTATGTGCCCCCGATCAAGTTTCCATTCAGCCCTCCACCCAAGAGAGCAAATCAGATAAGGGTTATAAACACCAGAGGTGCCTTGCCTACTCCTTTGGAAAGAAGACAGGACCCCCCCCAATTCTGCGATAAAATATGACAGCATCCTCTATTGAAGTGTCTTATGGATACAGCTGCTCTGGGGGGGTCTAGTCAGGGGGAGGTAAAAGAGAATGCAGTTACGAGTCGCGTTCAATACCTCAGCAGCTGCTGAATTGATGCAGCACAGCAATTCAGTTTGCTGCAGCAGTGTCATTGAACGCTTTGGATGCGAATTTTGAAGCAAAATGGCAGACGATGCCGCCAGCTCACACACATGGGTATATAGTGCTGCTGGCTTCAAATAAATTTTTAGCAGAGCTGATCGCCTCTGCATAGGGGAAAAACATATCGGGGGATATAAATTTAACGATTACAGTTCCATTTCTTTTTATATTTTATATTACCACTTAAATGTAAATAGTTACCATTTTCCAATAAATATTTGGTGCTTTGGTCAACAAACCCCTCGAAATGGACATTGCAGTACTGGATAATAACTTGCTCCATGGCGGCGGCCATCTTTACTACATCACACTCGGCTACTCGCAGCAGCTCTGAGTCGCTGCAAGTGCTAAGTTAGTAGGGCTGAGCGCCAAAACGGTGTTCAGTGGCTAGTTGCTAACTTGGCACTGGCAGCGGCTGAGGTATTGAATGCGGCTCAGTATAGACAGGACGCTTGCTCACATTCTTCTCTGGTTAGAATGAAGGAAGGGAAGCTTGAACAGGAAATGGGGCTGGACCAAGCTAACTATGGGGTTAGACGGGGAGAGCGGCCTAATCCATTTTAAGTAAAAGCATAGGGGAGGACGAGTAAGGGATCTGGTTCCATGACACCGGGATATAGGGATTATTCTTTTCCTCTATTTATGAAGGCATGATTATTTTTGAGTTGATATTAACGCATCTTCTGGATTCCATGAAGTTTAAAGCTTTGATTATTTTTTAATTGACAATCCCCCCCCCCCGAGCTAGAATCTACTGATGTGGTCACTTTGGGAATAAATGCTGTGGGGGTCAGGATCTATACAAGTATGTCAGAGTGGATATTGCTATGTGTGGACTTGGATCCCATCTCATCCAGTCACGCTTCCAGATACATAGTTACATAGTTACATAGTTACATAGGCTGAAAAAAGACATGCGTCCATCGGGTTCAGCCTCTCCCACATAACCTACTGCTGTTGATCCAAAAGAAGGCAAAAAACCCAGTCTGAAGCGCTCGCCAATATGCAACATACTGGGAAAAAATTCCTTCTTGACCCCAGAATGGCAGTCAGATTTCTCCTTGGATCAAGAAGCTTTTACCCACATATTAAATATTATAACCCTTTATATTCTGTGTCTGTAGGAAATCATGCAGTCATTTTTTAAAAGTCTGTACAGACTCTGACCCAACCACCTCAACAGGCAGAGAATTCCACAGCTTTATTGTTCTCACCGTAAAATAACCCTTCCTATGCTTTAAGCTAAATTTTCTTTCTTCCAGTCTAAATGGATGACCCCTTGTCCTATGTATAGTCCTGTTAATGAATAGGTTATCAGACAATGGTTGATAATGGCCCCGTATATATTTATATAAGGTTATCAGATCCCCTCTAAGGCGCCTTTTCTCTAAACTAAACAGGTTTAAGCTTGTTAGTCTTTCCTCATAACTTACCCTTCCATCCCCCTTATTAATTTAGTTGCCCGTCTCTGCACTTTTTCTAGCGCTATAATATCTTTTTTAAGACACAGGTGCCCAAAATTGCACGGCATATTCAAGGTGCGGCCTGACCATTGATACACATCAAGTTAAGGTGGACGTGCGAGCCCCGGTGTAGGTTTCTGGAATTTGACTCGGCACATCGAGGGGGGGGGGCAGATATCAGATTCGCACACACTTATTCCCGTTGTCCACTGAAAGAGACCATCAGGGTTATTCCAAGAGAATCGAAAAGCCACCGCGCATTCGGTGACTTTTTGTTCTCATTTCGGGGCGATTTGGCGATCAAATTTCGGCCACCCTGCGGTGTATTCAGCAAGCACCACAGGGCCGCCGAAATGCAGGGAAAAGTTACCACAAACCTACCAAAAACTCACCGCAAGGGGGGGCATGGCCGACTGCAGAGGTGAGAGGACGCATGCTGACAGGGCTCTGTCCCAATTTGGATGATTTTGGTGACTACTTAACATTTTTATTGAGTTTTTTGCCTCTCACCTCGCACCTAAAGTTTGTCCCCGGCTACCTGTGTCGTTCCAGGTCCTGTTCCGCAGAGCATAGCTCAATCGGGGGCAAGTATTTCCTTATACCTGACCGAGAGGGCAGCCATCTTGCGGCCTATCTTTGTGTTGCGGTGCTCCCTTGGAATTCACCCCTATGGAGAAACGGCCTGAGGAGGCTACAGACCTGCATCCCATGGCCTCTATATCTTGCCTACTGGGGAGGATACATGATTGTGGGGGTTGGCGGCTTGGCAACCCGCTCCACCCCCTGCTGCTGACTCGGAGGCTGCATTATTGGGCCTGGATGTCTTTCTGGAGACGCTGCTGGAGGAGAGTGACCGCCCGCTCACCAGAGGGGACCTGCGTCGCCTGACGGCTGCGTTGCGGTGTGGCTGGAGATCGAGAGCTCCGTGTCAGGATGCATCCGGGGACGCTCCGCTGACACTTGGAGAGGTGATCTTGGATGGGGAGAGCGATCGAGGAGCTGTATGTGGAGGCCAGGGCGTCGCGCCCTTACCGGAAGCTCGGCCGCTGGAGGAGCTGAATGGGTCGGGTGAGCTATGTCCACTGGATGGCTGTGGCTTGCCTGCCTGGGCGGCGGCCTCCGGAGCTGTGGTGACCCCTGCTGCTGAGGGCGGGCACCTGGTGCCAGCAATATGTTCCCTTACGGAGATGGGGGTACCACCTGGATCTTGTCTGCTGGTCCCTGCAGAGGCCCCACGAGCTGCTTCTGTCTGTCCGAGTGGCGGTCGGATGTGGCCATCCCCGTCTGGGGCTTCCTGATTATCCTGCACCTGACCTTCTCAAGAAGATTGCAGCACTGGTACCACTCGGCTTTTGTTTCCCGACCCCTGCTGAGGCTGCCGGAGATGCGTGTCTCGAAAAGATGGCAGACACGGAGCGTGACCTGGCTTGGGTCTTCCTTACCCTCTGTGCCCCTTCCATCACCTGTGAGCCTGGAGAGAAAGTGTCCCGGGCCATGCTGTGATGTGTTGTGAACATTTGGCGAACTGCCTGCTCTCTGGATAGCCAGGAAAGGTAACCGAATGTTGATTTTCAGCGTCCGGGTTACCTTTCAGCAGCCATTCAGATCTCTTTGAATAACCGTGTATGGGTGACCCAGGCCAACGGAGACTGGAATATAGAAGCGAAAAAAAATAAAGTCCATGAACAAAGGTCTGTTACAAAACAACCTCAAAATGGAAAAATCTAATTTAAAGTTCAGGAAAAAAGCTGCTGAAAGCATTGAATCCTATGGGATTTTCCCGTTTCAGGCTAGGGTCAGACCAACGCATTTTTCACTTCTACCGTCAAAGTACGTTGATGCGTCCAAATGCATTTTGTTTCACGGAAGACGTGATAGCGGTCATACCATGTGCAATTTCGGCTGTGATTTCATACGGATCCAAACCTGGAAACCTTGTGTCTGTTGGTTATGTATGAAAGAGGCACTGGAGTCTTGTGAATCTGCAGTAGAGAACTTTACTTTGTGCATATAGCAATAAAACAACTTATAACAGATTAGTCACTGGATATATATCAGGATGCTTCATCATCACACAGCTAGAAAGGAAGAAGGAAGTAAAGCAGAGACAATAGAGACTTATTTCCTGTGAACATATACCAACGAGTTTAGAACACATTTAACCTGTACTAACAGCGCCACCTGCAGTCCATAGTATAATATATGCTGTTGTATCTCCAACACCCCTTCTCAACAGCATGTGCATAATCATACAACATTCAGCTTCTTTTGAAGAAAACAATAACGTTCCTTTGGCAACGGTTTGGTGAGTGCATCTGCAGTCATCTCTTCTGATGGGCAATACTGAATATCGATAAGTCCTTGCTCTTGTGTGTCCCTGAGCAGATGATATTTTACGTCTATGTGCTTGGTTCTAGGGTTGATCCTTTCTGATTGTGTCAACTTTATACATCCCTGGTTGTCTTCAAAGATGGGTATCGGTTTAGACATATCCAGTCCCATGTCTAATAGAAGTTGACGAATCCAAATTGCTTCTTGACATGCATGTGCTGCTGCTATGTATTCTGCTTCAGTTGAAGAGAGTGCAACAGTCGCTTGTTTTTCGACTAGACCAGCTGATGGTTCCTTCTCCGTACTGGAAGATGTAACCAGTAGTAGATTTGCGGTCTGTGATATCTCCGGCCCAGTCAGCATCTACATATCCAATTAAGTTTGCATTGGGTGTTGCTGGCAGTCGCAGTTTCATATGAATTGTTCCTTTTAGATACTGTATCACCCTTTTTACGGCATTCCAATCACGTTGACAGGGTGTTGAAACTTTTCTACAGAGTATACTCAATGCTGCGGCGGCATGTCTGGTCTTGTCACAGTTGCAATGTATAACAATTTTCCAATTGCTTTGGGTACTTCTCATTGTTAGGTAACAAGTTTTCCATTCCATTGTCTTTCTGATAAGCTGGTTCCATAGGCGTTTTCACCTCTTTTGCATCTTGCATGTGAAACTCTGCTAGAATATCTGTAATTTTCTGACTTTGGTGAAGAAGATGACGGAAGTTTTCTTCTTTCTCGATTTGGATTCCTAAATAGTGAGCAATGTTCCCAAGCTCTTTAATCTCAAAGTTTTGTTTCAATGTGCTAGTTATTTGATCATAATCCCCTTCTTGTTCAAAACAAATTATGATGTCATCAACATAAATTAGTAGGTAGATCCATTTGTTGTCTTGATTCTTTGAATACAGGCATGGATCAGCGTTACTTCTTGAAAATCCTTCTGTTGTGAGTACTTCGTTCACTTTTTCATTCCACATTCTTGCTGCTTGTTTGAGACCATAGATGCTCTTTTGCAGTTTACACACAAGGTTCTGTCCTGTATTAAACCCTGGTGGCTGCTCCATGTAGAGTTCCTCTTTGATATCTCCATATAGAAAAGCTGTTTTGACATCCAGGTGCTTCACTTGCATTTGTTTTTCAGCTGCAATGCTGAGGAATGTTCTAATGGTTGTGTGCTTTACCACTGGAGAGCAAATGTTTCATCATAATCTTCTCCATATTTCTGGGAATATCCCTTGGCGACTACTCTTGCCTTGTATCTGTGAATGTTTCCTTCTGCGTCGTACTTCACTTTTAAAAATCCATTTACTTCCTATAGTTTTGTGACCGGGAGGGAGCTCTGTGAGAGTCCAGGTTTCATTTTTCTGAAGTGATTTTAGTTCTTCTTCAGCCGCCTTTCTCCACTGATTGGCTTCCCCTTTTGGTAGTTTATCTATGTCTTCCCAAGATCTTGGTTCAAATGTCTCATGTGTCTTAACAGTGTATGACAGCTTGCGCGGTGGGATCCCTTTTGTTGTCCGAGTAGATCTTCTGATTTCTGGTTGTTCTGTCGGTTCTACTGGATTGTGAACAGTTAAGTCATCAATTGTGAAGTTCCACTTCTTGGTC
>RXON01000342.1:0-30517 GCA_009667805.1 Leptobrachium leishanense | reverse complement strand
CTGAAAGAGGGCACACAAGAGTACCGCCCAGTCCAAGATTTACGAGCGGTTAACGAGGCCACAGTAACTCTACACCCGGTTGTCCCTAATCCATATAATCTGCTGGCATTAATTCCTGGAGATACAAAATATTACACGGTGCTTGATTTAAAAGATGCTTTTTTTTGTATCCGCCTGGCTCCAGCAAGCCAGCCCCTTTTTGGGTTTCAATGGGGGACTCCACTACGGAGCGCGTCATCAAATGACCTGGACACGCCTCCCCAAGGTTTCAAGAACTCGCCCATGATTTTGGGTGCGCACTCAGCCAGGACCTCCTATCCTTCAACGCTCAGCCAGACAAAGTTGTTTTGTTGCAGTATTGTCGATGATTTATTACTGGCCTCTCCCACAGAAAAAGACTGTCTCTCTGCCACTAAAGCCCTGTTATATCTGCTATGCCTTGCAGGTTACAGAGTGCCAAAAGAAAAGCACAAATATGTAAACAGACTGTGAAGTATCTTGGTTTTCAATTAACAGGTACCAAGCGTGCACTGGGGGCTGAGAGAAAGGAAGCAGTATGCCGAATACCCCAACCAAAGACAAGGAGACAAGTTCGTGAATTCCTGGGAGCTGCGGGCTTCTGCCGCCTGTGGATCCCCAACTTCGCAGACATTGCTAAACCCCTCCATCAAGCCACCAAGGGGGGAGAGCATGACCCCTTCTTTTGGGAAGAAGAACAAACAGCAGCCTTTCTGAAATTAAAGACTCTGTTAATGGAAGCCCCTGCATTAGGATTGCCAGATCACAGCAAGCCTTTCCAGCTGTATGTGCATGAACACAATCAAACAGCTACAGGAGTGCTGATTCAAAGGTTCAGCTCTTGGCTAAGGCCTGTGGTCTACCTCTCCAAACAACTTGATCCTGTGGCCTGCGGCCTACCCCCATGCCTGAAAGCTGTGGCAGCCACAGCAATGCTGATAGCAGAAGCAGACAAGCTGACCCTTGGACAGGTTTTTCATGTCAAGGTGCCCCATGCTGTCAAGGCCCTGCTCGATGTGAAAGGAAGCTACTGGTTCAGCAACAGCCGGATGACGAAGTACCAAGGTTCATTTGGACCTCATCGCTACCTTGAACCCTGCTACTTTACTGCCTGACTCTGAAGAGGATCCAAATCATGAATGCCTCCAAGTCATGGAAGAAGTGTTCAGTAGCAGGCCATATTTGAAAGACGTACCCCTAGACAAATACGATCTACAGCAATTCACTGATGGTAGCAGCTACATGAATGATGGGAAGAAAGTCTCCGGCTATGCAGTGGTTTCAGTGGAAGAGATTATTGAAGCAAATCCACTACCAGGCCACACATCTGCACAATTGGCCGAAATAACAGTCCTAACCAGAGCTCTAGAAATCTCCGAAGGCAAAAGGGTGAATATCTACACTGATTCCAAGTACGCTTTTATGACAGTCCATGCACATGGTGCACTCTACAAAGAAAGAGGCCTACTTACTTCTTCAGGACAACAAATCAAGTATGCGGCTGAAATCGCAGCCCTTCTAGAGGCTGTATGGAAACCAAGTGCTGTCAGTATCATGCACTGTCGTGGCCACCAGAAAGGTCATGATGAAATCCCAAAAGGCAACAGGCGTGCTGACCAGGCCGCAAAGGCCACTGCAAAACCATTATTGACAATTGATCAAGCCAAAGTTATGCTCTGCAAGCAAGAGCCTCAATCTCTCATGCCAAATTATGAATTTTATATGAATTGGAGAAAATTTGAACCCAAAGGCGAGTTCATTGAAATTATACTGCACAAATGGCAAGATGAGTATGACCTGTTAGAACTAAATCATGACTATATCCAATGGCTTTTTCCAACCCGGTTGAAGGTCGAAATTTTTACTCTACTCCTCTGAATCCTCAAGAGACACGTCTAATGGTTAACACCTCAGAAGTTCAGCAAAGATTACGCAGAGCATACAAAATGATGCTGAAATTCTTCGGCGTAAAATTAATGGGAGTATGGAGAAGAAGATACAGAGAAGTAATTGAAGTTGAACGAGCAGAAAATTTCGCCTCACGTTTTGAAAATCTAACAACCAACCCTCACAATAATCTAAGAATCACACGAATATTGCTAAGTCTGGGAGAATTGGAGCAGAAGAATACCAAGCCCCGTTGGTAAGGTTCTTCCTCAAGGAGATCCTTATCAGGAATAAGCTGCCAAGAATGAAGAAAAGTGCAATGAACTTTTTCATACCAGCAGTGCGAGATTCACAAGACAGACAAGATCTGCTGTTCTTCGTATGGCGACACTATTTCCCGAAAGAAGAATTTTTCTGGGGAAACCGTGGAGAATTGGCACGATACAAAGTAAAACCAGTGGTGGCTGCACTCCTACCGGCGCCACTGAGTGAATGGACACCTGTATATTCAGAGAAAGAGAAGAAATGGCTGTCAGAAGAACAAGGCGGATATGGAGAAGATGGATGGTTCCAGTTAGAGAATGGACAGATAGATCTACCAGCAACACTGGCGCCTGAGATTGTAAGAACGCTCCACGCAAGTACCCATGGAGGAAGAGAAATGATGGAACAGCAGTTGGAGCCACATTTCTACGTACCAGGACTGTCAGTAATCTGCAAAGCAATAGCCCAGCAGTGCGTGACATGCACCAAGAATAATCCAAGAGCTGGTCCGTCTCAACCTCCAGGGTAACAGCCATTCGGGCTATCCCCAATGGCGTCATTACAGATAGATTTCACAGTGTTGCCACCCTGCAAAGGATACAAATATCTACTAGTAATGGTGTGCACCCTAACAGGATGGGTGGAAGCTTTCCCAACAAGAACAGAAAAGACAGCGGAGGTGGTGAAAAGTCTGATGAAAGAAATAATATCGCGCTACGGACTGCCTCTTGAAATAGGGTCGGACAATGGCCCTGCATTTATACAGAACTGTTTACAGCAACTTGCCCGTCTATTGGGTATTACCTGGAAGCTACACACTGCCTATAGGCCCCAAAGTTCAGGAAAAGTCGAGAGAATGAACCGCACCCTAAAGACTCTGATGTCCAAATTGTGCCAAGAAACGTCACTAGGCTGGTTGGATGTGCTCCCGATAGTCTTATTACACATTAGGTGCAGGCCCACCCCCCAATTGAAGCTAAGTCTAGGGATGTGCACCGATTTTTTTTCGATTCGATTCGATTCGATTTTTCGATTTTTCAAACTTTTCGATTCGGCTCGTTTCGACTGCGTTCTGTTTCGATTCGGTTCGGTTCGATTCGGTTTTCGGGTACATTTATTTTTTCGGAATTTCGACCATTTTTCGTATTTTCGGGTAACTTCACTAGGTTTCTGTATCGACTTTTCGTTATTTCGGAAAATTTTCGTTTTTCGGAATTGTACATGGCTTTCGGCATATCGCCAATTTTTCGTTTTTCGGAACTTTTCGTATTTCTGAACTTTTCGTTTTTTTCGGAATTGTACATGTTTCGGCATATCGCCAATTTTTCGTTTTTCGGAACGTCTGTTCTCTCGTTTCAAAGCTGTCTAACTCTATTCGTTTTGATGAAAACTACTATGGTTTACTTTTTTTAATACTACTTTATATATTTTTTATAATACTTTTTGGTTTGTTTTTCGGATCCAATAATTCATTATGTCGATACGATAATTCTGGCGATTCTATCGTGTTTTTTTAATTAACCCTTTCGCTGCTGAGGCTTTTCCCGCCCCTGTGCTGAGGTCATTTTTAGCGGTTTTGCTCATCATGTTTAAATGCGTTTTGAAGGCTTATTTTAGTATATGACCCAGACATTATATATCGTTCTTTCCGGCAGACTCAGTAGATTCATAATATGTCATTATTATATGTATACGTCATGACCTGTCTGTATATTATAACAAAAAATGCAATAAAATATGAATTTTCAATAATTTACAATGTGTAAAGTGTTTTTTTTTCACATTTTAACATGCAAGCAATTGCGGTTATATTTTGTATGGGGTGCGCTTGTAAAAAAATTAGAGATGGGGTCTCGTTACATTTTCTTTTGGGGAAAATTACGCGATTTTTAACAAACGCACCGCATACAAAAATCGTTAGTGCAGCATCATTGTTCACATTATAATTGAAATGGGAACAATATTGCTGCATTAACAAACCAAAAAAAAGAAAAAAAAATTGTTTATTATTTTTTTATAAATGTTTTTAAATATTTTTTTAATTTTTTTACAAACGTTTTTCACATTCGTGTTTGGTATCGTTGGAATAGCCATGCTCTGGCTGATCCAACAATACCAAACTTTAACCCCTAGCTGCCATGGATCGGGAGATAGGGGGTTCATTTTGGAACCCCTATCTCCACCATTGGTGGCAGCTTGGGGTTAACTCCAGGACTGGCGTCATCGTGCTATGCACGATGACGCCAGTCCTCAGGGGGAGTTACCGGAAGCTTGGCCGACATCCGACATCCTCATGGATATGCCCCAGCTCCTCATGGATATTGCCCCAGCTCCTCGTGGACATGCCCCAGCTCCTCATGGATATTGCCCCAGCTCCTCGTGGACATGCCCCAGCTCCTCGTGGACATGCCCCAGCTCCTCGTGGACATGCCCCAGCCTCGTGGATATGCCCCAGCTCACACATGGATTTGCCCCAGCTCCTCGTGGATATGCCCCAGCTCCTCGTGGATATGCCCCAGCACATGGAATGCCCCAGCTCCTCATGGATATGCCCCAGCACATGGAATGCCCCAGCTCCTCATGGATATGCCCCAGCTCCTCATGGATTTGCCCCAGCACATGGAATGCCCCAGCACCTCATGAAAATGGCCCCAGCTCACCTCCGCTGCCTTTTTCGCTCCCTCAGAGCGTCCGCGGCGCAGAGCTTGGGCGCTCGCCAGGGGGAGCCACGTGACCAGCTGCGATTGGCTGGTGACGTGTTTCCTCCAGGCGAGCGTCGAAGCTGCATGCTTCGGACGCTCGCAGGGAGTGAAAAACGCGGCGGAGGGTGAGACACCCGCCCTTAGGGTGACGGTGTCACCCTAAAGGCGGGTGTCACCTGGTGCGGGCCGCACCCCCGCCCCCATGTTACGACGCCACTGGTATATACATTTAACGGCCGCACGCCCACGGACTTATTCTATCCAAACAAAGTTCAGAATGATGTGAAACATTGGGACTTTTTGGATAGATTTCGATTTTCGACTATCCAGAAGTTAAAACAATAAAAATGGTCGAAATCTAATGCAAAAGTCCTGATGTTTCACATCGGGATGTCAGATATTAATAGGCTTGTGCACTGATTTTTTTTTCGGTTCGATTAGATTTGTTCTGATGTTTAAAATTTTTGATTCGGCTCGTTTCAACCGATTTCTGTTTCGATTCGGTTTGGTTTGGCTCGTTTATCGTGTAAATTTTTTTTTGAATATCGACCATTTTTCGTATTTTCGGGTCAGTTTGCTGGTTTTTTGTATCAACTTTTCGTGATTTCGGAATTTTTCATTTTTTTCGGAACGTCTGTTCTCCTCGTTTCAAAGCTGTCTAACTCTATTCGTTTTGACGCGTAAACTACTATGGTTTACTTTTTTATACTTTATATATTTTTTTATAATAAATTTTTGGTTTGTTTTTCGGATCCGATAATTCATTCTGTCGATACGATAATTCTGGCGATTCTATCGTGTTTTTTTTTATTAAATAAAGATCCTTTTTTTCTTATGAATATACATTTCACAACTTTATTTATTTAATCACATTAAAAAATGGTATGAAAGCCAAGGAACAAAAAAAAAAAGAACAAAACTATTTAAAAAACGGTAAACTGACCCGAATGGTCTGACTTTAAAGATAAAAACCAGAACAAAAAGTTTTTAAAACGGAAAAAGTAGTTGATCAAAATGATCTGAAATTAAAAAAAAATAAAATGATTTAAAGGTTTCAGACAAAAAAAAAATTAACCGTTTCGCTGCTGAGGCATTTCACGGCTTCCTTCACGCTAGGCTTGTGCACCGATTTTTTTTTCGGTTCGATTCGGTTCGATTTTTCGGATTTTTAAACTTTTCGATTCGGCCCGTTTCGACCAATTTCGGTTTCGATTCGATTCGGTTCGGCACGTTTTTCGGGTACATTTTTTTTTCGGAATTTCGACCATTTTTCGTATTTTCGTGTCACTGTGCTCGGTTTTTGTATCGACTTTTCGTAATTTCGGAAATTTTCGTTTTTCGGAATTGCACATTTTTCGGAATATCGACCATTTTTCGTATTTTTCGTGTCATTTTGCCCGTTTTTTGTATCGACTTTTCGTTTTTTCGAAAAATTTTCGTTTTTACAAAATTTTCGTTTTTCAGAAATTTTCGTTTTTCAGAAATTTTCGTTTTTACAAAATTTTCGTTTTTCAGAAAATTTTCGTTTTTCGGAAAATTTTCGTTTTTCGGAAAATCTGTTCTCCTCGTTTGACACATTTCAAGTCCATTCGAAAAATCCAAAAATTTTCGTTTCGGCTCGGAAAACATTTCGGATCTGAAATTTTCGGATCTAAAATTTTTCGGAAATTCGGCCGCATCCGAAAACACGAATCGGGAAATTTCGTGAAAATTCCGAAATTCCGAAACCCGAAACGCACATCCCTACTTCACGCCTGTGTGCGGCACTGCGGTCTGCTGCTGAGCTAATTTTTAACAGTTTCGCTCCTCTTGTTTAAACGCGTTTTGAAGCCTTCTTTTATAATATGACCCAGACATGTTATATATCGTTCTTTCCGGCAGACTCGGCAGATGATTCATAATATATCATTATCATATGTATGCGTCATGTCCTGTCTGTATATTATAAAAAAAAAATGCAATAAAATTAGAATTTTCAATGTTTGTTTTACAAGGTGTAAAGTGTTTTTTTCACATTTTATCATGCGAGTGTTTGCGGTTATATTTTATGAGTTGCGTTTTAAAAAAAATTGAAAAGGGGACTTGTTATATTTTTTTGGGTGAAAATTACACAGTCACATTCATGGCCACAAATATGTTGACAAATTTATGACAAAGGGTCCATAGAAATGTCAATAAATTTATGTACATATGATTTTAACAGTGTGGACTGGAAAACCAAGCAATACATAATTAACTTATTAACGTAAAGCAACGCACACAACAGGAAAATATATAAAAAAATAGAAAATTTATTTACATGGGGAAGGATGGCAAACTGCCCAACGGGGGCACAAACAACACAAACAAACATACAAACAAACATCTTCCAGTCTAAGCCAGGCGATAATAATTACTGGCATTTGAGGAGATGTTGGAGCTGGTCCGCATCTTCGATAACAAGGAATATGACTGCAGTAAGGGCCCTTACGCAGGAAGAGTAATTTGAGAAAGGATCGGAACAGAGAAGCTACGCACCACCATCCTAGAGTGTTTGGGAAGGACGGTACGAAGGACCAGATCAGAAAACGCTGGTCCGACCCAAAGCAGGCGAGCAGGAGCAGCTGAGGCAGTTGTTGCTCTTCTTACTGCCGCTCAAGCATGTCCGCGGTGGTCACTAGCTGCTCCCGGAGTACCTGCATCAGTTCCTGGATGTTGTCAAGTGTCCGGACTGCCAGGCGAAGCTGCAGACCAATTGCCTCCGAGTCCCGAGGTCTGGCTTCTTCTCTTCTATATCCAATAAATGAAAGAAGGAAAATACAGTAAGTAAAGCAGGTTTCTATTTTTGACTGAAAGTCTTGAAAAAATATAACAGTAGTATATACCAGTGCTGGCGGCCTCCTGAGGCTCCTCCTCCTCCTCCGACTGATCCCCCACGACCACCGTCTGCATATCCAGGGCTATATGTAAGAAATTAAAGAAATAAAAAATACAGTAAACAACAAAACTGATTTATTTTTGAACAAAAGTCGATGCAAAATACAACAGTAAAAAAAAACAAACCTGGACTGGCGGCCTCTGGCTCCCTCTCTTCCTCTTCCTCCTCCTCCTCCTCTTCCTCCTCCTCCTCCTCTTCCTCCTCCTCCTCCTCTTCCTCCTCCTGCACCTCTTGTGCTATACATAAAAAATTTTAATTAAAATACAGTAAACAAAAAATGTTTCTGTTTTTGACCAAAAGTCGTTGCAAAATAAAACAGTATATACCAGCGCTGGTGGACGCCCGTGGTTCCTCCTCCTCCTCCGGGGCACTGGTGCCCGCCGGGGCAGATTCGGCGGCCTTCTTCCTGTCTTCTGCCAAATTCAAAAAATAACACGTAAATAATGCAGACTGGAAAAAATGGTATATCTATACACTATATTGCCGAAAGTATTGCGACACCCCCTCCACTACCCCACTACCAGAGGCCTGTTCAGTACCTCAGCAGCTGCTGAATTGCTGCAGCAGTGTCGTTGAACCCTTTGGATGCGAATTTTGAATCCAAAATGGCCGATGATTTCTTAATGAAAAATTCAGATTGTTTTTCGGATCACTCGGACAAAATATAATAAAGAGAAGCAGTCAGCACAATTCCGTTTTGTAGGCACACACCACAAATGATAGTTTTTAATGAATAAACGTTATGTTTACTTCTGAAACAATAATATATAATTTGAACTGTAATATATGTCTATGTACAGGGGGAATAATAAATAAATATTTTGTGCTTTGGTTAACAGAAACCGCAAAATTAACATTGCTGTACGGAATTATTACTTGCTTCGAGGCGGCAGCCATCTTGCTGTACGGCATTGTTACTGCTTCATGGCGGCGGCCATCTTTAAAACGTCACACTCAGCATCTCCTCGGGTCGCTGCAAGTGCTAGGTTAGCATGCTGAGCGGTTGAACGGCGTTCAATGGCAAGTTGCTAACTTAGCACTTGCAGCGGCTGAGGTATTGAACAGGCCTCAGCTTGACCCCCCCCACTACTCCCATCTCATACATATATTGCACACAGACATATATTACCGTTCATTTATATATTTTTTTCAGAAGTAAACATTACGTTTTTATTCAATAAAAACTATTATTTGTGTTGTGTGCGTACAAAACGCATTGTGCGACTGCTTTTAGTTATTTTATAGAAGGCCTCAGCCTCCGTTTCACTTTCAGTTTCTGCTAATAAAACTGGATATTGCAGAAACAACAGAAATCCACCATTTTGTTTTGAAATTTGCATCTAAAGCATTCAGTGTCACTGCTGCAGCAGCTGCATTGAACGCAGCTCTGTTATGCACTTTCAGAAGAACTACATGTCCCATCCTTGTTGTGCTACACTACCACTTAGCAGAGACGCAGAGATTTTTATTGATGCGCAGGTGGGAGCCAATATTGGGCAAGCTGCGGGTCTTCTCGTATGCATCACTCAATCACAACAACCCCCCCCCCCCAGCACACTACAGACTATACACACAGTGCCAAAAGAAATCCAGCATTGTAACTTCATCTACATACATCAAATGTCACAATTTTCACGAATACGTAAAATCACAAAAAGGAAGAGCTATGGCAAAAATGCTTGTATGACGAGTCGTGAAAACGCAAAGCTATACACAATCACATTGCATGAAAAAAGGACTAGATAAATCAACGTATTTCTGTGCACATTAGCACATGCAAGCACATTATTATTATTATACAGGATTTATATAGCGCCAACAGTTTGCGCAGCGCTTTACAATATAACGTGACACTTACGTTTCGCTATGACGCGGCGGAGGTGCCTCAGCTGCTTCTGTTCCCGCACCTTCAAATCGGACCAGCGTTTCCTCAGCTGATCCTTCGAGCGTTCCTTCCCAAAATTCACCAAAATTGTGGTGCGTAGCTTCTCCAAGATCCAATCCTTCCTCGCGTTACTCTTCCTGCGGTACGGGCCCCTACTACAATCATAATCCTTGCCATCAAAGATGCGGACAAGCTCCAACATCTCCTCAAATGACATATTTGTGGCTCGCTTCACTTCTTCCTGGGTACTGGTACTTCTGGTGATGACGAGGTAGTATTACTGTGTGCAGCGGCCATTTTGTTGAATAATAACAACAACAATATTTTGTTCAAAAGTTGTCAATAAAAGTGCTCAATAAAGTTACGATATTCGTGCGCGCATGCGCGACCCGCGGTCGAATCGAATCTGCCTAAATACGAACATTCCTATCGGATCATGGAAAAATTAAACTTTACAGAATCAGCGATATAACCGATAATAGTTAAATAATACGATGTCCAGACTTACCGAAATGGAACCGAAATCCCGAATGGAACTGAAATCATGAATAGACTATATAGAGGGAAAGTAAATTTCGATTTGACACATTTCAAAGTCCATTCGAAAATTCCGAAAAATTTTCGACTTGGCTCGGAAAACTTTTCGGATTTCGGAACAATTTTTCGTTTTTTGGAAAGTCTGTTCTCGTTTCAATTCAAAGCAATAGATTTCGATTTGACACATTTCAAGTTCATTCGAAATTCCGAAAAAATTTCGTTTCGACTCGGAAAACCTTTTCGATTCGGACATTTTCGGGTCTAAATATTTTCGGAATTTCGATCGAATCGAAAGACCCGAATCGGGAAATTTCGTGAAAATTCCGAAATTCCGAAACCCGAAACGCACATCCCTAGCTAAGTCCGTACGAACTTATGTTCGGGCGGCTTACCCCTCTGATCAATGGACTAAGGGGGGACCTTCGGGCATTAGGGGAAATTAAATTGAATGATCAGGTTGTACTGTTGGGTAAATCAATGCAGAAATTGAATACTTGGGTGGGAGATAATGTACCTCACTTTTTGTACCCTCCACTGCATAAATATTGTCCAGGTGATTCAGTATGGGTAAAAGAGTGGAAAAATGATCCATTAGGCCAAAATGGAGAGGTCCTTACTTTGTCCTGTTATCAACCCCTACAGCAGTAAAGGTTGCCGAGGTGGTCCCGTGGATACATCACTCCAGATTGAAGGTAGCTGCAGCCAATCCTGAACCAGTATGGAAGGTCGTCCCCAACGAGACCAATCCACTGAGGCTAAAGCTATCAAAGACCACAGTCATGAGCCCCTGAGAGATTCGATTGAAAGCATCCAAGATACTCAACCCTTGGGTGTTCTGATGGATACAGCGAGATCTAATTATCCACTGATGGAAAATGCTGAGAGGGTTATTTTTAGGGGCCCGGCCCCGACCTGTGATCAACCGGAAATGTGTTTTGTTTTTGAAATTCCAGCGGGGAGGGATTGGGTTTATGTGACTGCGAAGAGAATTGCCCAAGGGTTTTTAACAGTGGGGGCAATTCTGGTATTGATTTTGTTTCTTGCACATCTGATTTATGGACTATCACGTGAAGCGTGTCTCAAGTGTCCAAGCACCACTAAAAGTCGGAATGGTACGCACCCGGTGATGGAGAACCGTACCATGTGGAGACAAAAGCGAGAGGCGTCATCTGGAACTAAGCTAAAAGGACACCTACTTCTGCAATTTAAATATGATTATGCTAAAAAGTCTGGACAGACCACATGTTGGGTGTGTAGTAGACTGCACCCAGAGACAATTCATATACCATTCACATCTGTTCCAATGAATTTGAGTATGTTTGCATCAGAAAATGTTACAGTACAGACAGTTGATATGTCAAGAGAGAAACCAGAACCATTCAGTCCTGGGCATCCTATAATAGGACCAGTGTACCAACCAGAGTGGTGTTTTCAACTAGGCCCAGATAGAGAGATAAGTAACGAGGGTGGGGCATGCAACTCAAGTCAGTTCAATTGGACATCGTACATTTATATATTCAGAACAGGACTGAAGGCACTATATATACATACGATGCAGGCAGTTTACTAGAGAACAGGAGGAAGAGATTGCGAACGCAACCAGTGGAAGGCAGGATATAGGGGACATGATGAGACAGTTGAGACAGTTTGCAATAGCGATAACAAAGGGAACACTATACTCATCACCATTTATAGTGAAAGGAGGATATCAGGTGTGTTGTAAAGGAGTGTGCTACACATGGGTACCACATACAGTATCGGGAATGTGTTATTTGGCTAAATTGATCCCGATCCAGAAGGTAAGTGGGGAGGACACTAATTCAGATACAATACTTCACTCTAGGTACCCACTGGTGTTTGAGAGACAGAAGAGAGAGTTGTTTAAGAAAGTGGATCGAGTGTGGGCTTGGCTTCCGGCCTGGCAAGAATGAACAGTTATGCCAGTTTGATGGATGAGATTTTGCATAAGACTAGTTGGGATATTCAGTTGTTGAATCTGGAAGTACGAGAGATACGAAAGGTGCAAATGATACACAACATGGCACTGGAACAGATTCGTGCAGCTCTGAATGGGTTGTATGAGATGACGATGCACTATGAATGTTGCACATTCATCAAGAATGCTACACAAGATGTCCCTGATTATTATCAGGTAATTCAAGATCACCAAGAAAAGGTAGCACAGTTGCAGGACACAGCAAGGAGGATCGCTGCTGAAGGCTGGAATCCACTTCGTGGGTTCGGAGCAATCGGAGATTGGTTTGGATCCATTCTGAGATTTATTTCACAGATTGGATCTATGATTCTGATGGTAGTGGTGATCTTGGTTGTAGGGGCACTACTGTATCATATAGGGCTTTGTCTATGGCTGCTATGCAAGAAGGCACTGACACCCACACAGACACAAAATATACCACTGATTATCCCACAAGGTATGTTCCCGACAAAAACAGGCCCCCCCCCAAATATGAGGAACTTGAGAATAGAAGCAGTGAGGTGTAATGGCTACAAGTCTCAGGAGAAGAGCCTGAGGCTTGAGCCAAGGGGGGAATGTAGTGGAAATAGGCTGGAAGATGGCCGCCATTGTAAGCCAGGCGGCCATCTTGTTCAGAATATCGGTTCACTTGAAAATAATTAGGTAGTTTTTAGTTGAAACTAGAATCAGGCATACATAGAAATTTAGGAATGTGCTGAGATTAGCAGAAAAACAATTAAGGCGCTGAGAAAGATCTCTGCTGTTCCAGGCACAGAGAAGATACATCAAGGTCGTTGGCCCGCAGAAATACAAAGGAGTATAGAGATCAGACAGGTGCCATTTGTAACAAATAATTGAAGGCGCTAGGGAACAGGCACAGCCCGGAACAGTAGGAGTAACTAATCATGATTTATTGTTACTAACACAAAGTTTGCCAATTTACGGCCAATTAATGAAATGTCTTTTGTTTTAGACTAAGGGAGGTACTAACCCACGTGGGGTGGGATAGTGTCACCGGGAGGTGGACTAATTGGGATGTACCTAATTATGTATTTGAGGTATAAAACCTAAGGACACTGTATAATTGATTCTCAGTCTTTGCGATTCAATCCTGTCTGAGCATTCTGTGACGTCACAATAAAAGTTTGCCTTTCCTGAAGAGACTCGTGTTCAGACAATCCTTGCTCGTGTCCGGTCCGGCCTGAAAGGTATTTTAATATGATAGGTAGTTTTTAATTTTTGCAATAGTGTGAAAATCCCCCCTCCTTTTCCAGCATGGTGTCTGTTCAATTTCGTTTCTCTCGAGGCTAGTCAGCGGGGTGATGGAAATAGATATCCTGTGTTGACTTAGAATGCCCGCAAAATCTTTGTTACATGATGTAGAAATGTATCTGTTCTGATTGGTTGTTGTATCACATTCCTATGTTGGAAGTGAAAACTGCCAGGAAGTTTTTATGTATGTATAACGAACATTTCTATTGGATGATTGAAACAATAAACCAATCTGACAGACCACGGACTGATCAGATGCTAATCTGCCATATCTCGGTGTGGTTGGGTCTGTCGTCTCCTCTGATCAGAGTCGCGCAGCGCCTTACTTCATTTTTGATATATAAGAAGAAACTTGAAAAAGGTTTATGGTAATTATAATGGAAATTAGAACTTAACAGTTTGGTGTCAAAAGTGGAATTTTAATAATTCAATTGTCTGATATGATTTATTTCATGTTAAACAATTGCCTATATAGATAAAAGAATTTTTGCTTCCATGGGAGGCTGTCTGTGAGAGCCACTGTGTTGTTGTAGGACGCTGTGTTTGTTTTTCTTTGTTGTTTGTTTATCTTAACTCGCCTGATAGAGAACTGTTAATGAGCGGTGACTTACTCGTTATGTTGATGTACCCCGATGAAGTTCTGGTGCTGAGTATTCGTTATGTCACTCACCCGGGAAACTGAAAGATGTTTCTAGCGTTGAGTAAATGTGTGTCTTTGTATCCATAGTGTAGCTCTATTGTGTTCTGGAGTTCTGGCTCGTAGCATTTTATTTTAATTGATTAGATTTTGATTTAGAAACATAGAAAAATGTCGGCAGATAAGAACCTTTCGGCCCATCTAGTCGCCCAATTACATGGATACTTTACCTGGATTTATCTTTTGTTTAGGATAGCCTTATGCCTATCCCATGCTTGCTTAAATTCAATTACTGTTTTGGCCTCTACCACTTCAACTGGAAGACTGTTCCATGTATCCACCACCCTCTCAGCAAAATAATGCTTCCTGATGTTACTTTTATACATAATATATGATTTCTTCTTGTATATCGAATAATTTTATCTCCCATTGAGAGACAGTTTTTTCTTTTTCCTCTTAATTTTTTATTTTTATTTTATTGCGCGCTGCTGCCATTTTTTCTTTATTTTTTTGCGGCATGTGTTTGCGCGCTGATTCTAAAGGATTTGCTAACGTTTTTTTCTTTCAGATTGCATGTTTGTTTTTGTTTTATATTTTATTTTTTCTTTGCCATTGATTGCGTCTGTTTATTTAAATGTTTGTCTTTACTAACTATTAATATATGTGTTTATCTTTGATGTTTGTATTTCGTAGTTTTGATATTATGTTTTTTTATATGTAATTTATGTATAGGGACTGCTCTTAGAACGGGTTGCTTTGTTTCAGTCTTTACTGCCTTGCCTCGTGTATAAAAAAAAAAAAGGCACAGGAAATGGAGACAATAGGGCTTTACTTTTACAGTGACTTTCAAAAGCGCCTGCTAACTTTTTTTCTCTTTCTCATACATTCATTTTTTCTCTCTTGTTCTTTTTTTATTTAATTAAAAAAAACTCTTTATTTGTAATGTATAATGTTATTATGTGTTTGTATAAGGATTTTGTTTTCTTTGAATGCTAGTAGTCTTTTAGCAGTGCAAGTTGGAGAATGGAATATGTAGTTATTTTTGTTGTTCTGTGAGTATCTATTTGGGATAATTGAACAGTAATACAAATGACCTGTGTCTAATGCCTAAAGACTGTAGTAGCAGTTGAATTCTGGAGCTGTTAGTGCTTTATAAAACTGTAACTGTAACTGTTGTGAAATTGGGCGCGGTTTGAGTGCTTCGGCGTGCGTACAGTAGTGGAACAGAAGAAAGTAATTATGGGAGCTGGATTTACTGTAAATGGATTATAAGTTGATGTATGATATATATATATAAAAAAAAGTAGTGTATCAAGGTGATGGGCTCAAAGTTATACATTTTCCCAAGAGAGGCGTGGTCGGTTATTTTCCTCTGGTCTTTGTTTGAGTCCAGCACTAAGGGATTGACCACACCTTAATATAGGTTATATGTTTTGCCAAAATGGCTGACTGAGATCATTTACAGTGTTTGTAACTTGTATAATGGAATATATATGAAGGTTCATGTTTAGTTGTTTGGAATCTAAGAGGATGAAGTGATATAAAGCTGAAGGATTTGAGTGAAAGTTTAAAGGAAAGCGCCTACAGGTTTAGTAGCGCTGTACAAGGAATTTAGGCAGATTTCAAATAAGAGAAGGTGGTTTCTTGGTTTTATTTTAGTTGACTAAGGAAGATGGAAGGTTGTAGTTTGGTATCTGAGTATTGTTTGATTTGTTTTCTTTTTCTGCAGTGGTAGCCATATGTCTAGTTTTATATTTTTTTTGCTGTCTGATGTTTTGTCTCTTTTGTGTGAAGTGCAATAGCGTATAACTTTGCCTCCATTGAATATTCTTGGAGGGAATAAAACAGGTTGTAAAATAGCTGCACAAACACCTCACGTTTGAATGTTTGTTTTTAACCAATATCCTTAATAAAGATTATTGATGTTTATTAAGAATCTTTTTCTCTGAGTTTCCTCTGAGAACTTTGTGCTAATTAACGTGTCAAGTTTTAAACATGCCCTTCTATACTTCTTTCCCAGTTCATGATATTTTTGTTGTGTTTTTTTATTTGAATTGAAGTTCACATTCTTTTACTAGTCTCCTCCATTTTGTCTCTCTCATGACCCCTCCTCTCCTCCGTGTTGTCTCACTCATGACCACTCCTTTTCTTTGTGTCCAAAAATGTGTTGCATTTTTTTTTCTCCATTTTAAAAGTATTTTAACCATATGAATTTTAAAGTTTTTTACAGGTTAATAATACATTTTTTCCCCAAGTTTTTACTTTAGGTGAAAATTACCCATGCATGCCAACTTTGCTCAAGCTAGATGGAAGATTATGTGATACCAATATTGATAAAGCTGTTGGAATTGAAGGAAATTTACTCAAACACATTATCATTTCACATTGCAATGTTACATCAACCGGATAATAAGGAATTATCAGACACCAGGCAATAAAACAATCTAATTATCGACAACTCATCAATAAATCATGCTATTTATAGAAGATCATTGATTTGGAAATACAACTTAAGACATATCAGTTTTACAAAACTGTTATTTTCAACCAGTAAGACAGAAGACAAAGAAAGAAGATAATGTATTTTTATATTCTGATGTCGTCTAAGTGATAATTATTTGTGTCTTTTATTATTTTATATTTTATTATTTTTGTTGTTTAGTTACAATCAATATTGTTCAAATTCCCTGACACATTTAGGATTACTGGAGATCACATCCAATTAAAATTAAAGTTAATTAATGTATTTAGGAACATATAATTTTAATGCATTTGCATGCATACGTTTCATGACATATATAGTGGTAAATGGAAAGTTTTAATTCGATAAAAATAATGCTGTTTTTATTTTTTTGATTTCATTTGAGGATTGGTGTGTTTTATAAACGCCAGGTTTGTTTCAAAACACCGAACAAGACTGAATAGGATAGTAATTAAAAAAAAAAAAAAAAATTATTATATTTAATAAAGGGTGGAGTATGCACTTCGCTATTTCCCTTTTGAGCCAAAGTTGCGTATATATATTTTTCTCTAACAATGAGTCAGAAGTAGTATAATTTTTTTTATTGCGTGAGGCCGACAGGCTTCGCGGGGACATTTTGAAATTTATTATCTGTGTCTCTTCTTGTGTAAATTAACATTTTTATTGTTTTCGTGCATTGAGAGTGACAATGAATGAATGGATGTAGATGATTAGCGGGGTATACCATATTTTATTTTCTTTTTTATTTTCTTTATTGTTGCTAAAACCATATCACATCATCAAGAAACCTGACAGTCACAATGACTGCATATGGAACGAATCATGGACATTTTGTGTCAAGGTCAAAGGTCACAGGTAATAAGCAACCAGCGCAAAGAGACAGCTTGTTCAGGAGTCCCTATGGTGGGAGCTCTGATGACATTCAATGATTATGCGTCTCAAGCTGGGATGTTAAAAAAAAGACCACACCTTGATCTCGCACTGTGGACTACGGTATTAGATTATGGAATATTATTTTTTTTATTTAATCCCCTAGATAAGTGTGAGAAAGGAGTTAATTTGTGAAAATGAGAATGTATTTCGTGAATGTGTGTATGAATGCAGGTGTGTATGCGTTTTGTGGAGTGAAGCTGAACATAGGAAAACACACAGATATAGATCTGACTCATGTTGATTTATTAGGTAAATGAACTTATACATTCAAGTTATTATACTTTTCTTGTTCGGTGAATTATATTTTGGGAAATGGGAATAAATAGTTATTTAAGGTCTAGATTAGGTATTTTTGCCTACGCTCCAAATGTGGTTCGCTGGAAGAGTGAATCTAGATAGATAAGTGTATTTTATGCACATAAAGGGCATCCTTGGGGAATCCTTTTCGTATATCATGCAGGTATTAGGCGAGGATACTATGGCCCCAGGTATAATTAGTTTAATTGTCTAGTTTGTTTCATCCATTTTTGTGATCACGATTGTATATGTGATCAATGAGACGATTGAAAGGTATTTTAATATGATAGGTAGTTTTTAATTTTTGCAATAGTGTGAAATCCCCCCCCTCCTTTTTCCAGCATGGTGTCTGTTCAATTTCGTTTCCTCTCGAGGCTAGTCAGCGGGGTGATGGAAATAGATATCCTGTGTTGACTTAGAATGCCCGCGAAATCTTTGTTACATGATGTAGAAATGTATCTGTTCTGATTGGTTGTTGTATCACATTCCTATGTTGGGAGTGAAAACTGCAGGAAGTTTTTATGTATGTATAACGAACATTTCTATTGGATGATTGAAACAATAAACCAATCTGACAGACCACGGACTGATCAGATGCTAATCTGCCATATCTCGGTGTGGTTGGGTCTGTCGTCTCCTCTGATCAGAGTCGCGCAGCGCCTTACTTCATTTTTGATATATAAGAAGAAACTTGAAAAAGGTTTATGGTAATTATAATGGAAATTAGAACTTAACACGGCCCCGTCCCGAGTGAACCAAGTGGATTCCGGTTACAACGTCACATACAGCAGATTGCATCACTATTGATGCACAGGCCGTGACATCACAGACACTGGGATTTAGATCAGTATTATGATAATCAAGATCAGTATTTATTGTGACGTCACGTAACACTGAATGAAAGCGTCACAGGTTATAGGGAACATAAAGTGATGCGGGTCGAAACTTGTATCAATATGTATGGAACCAGAACAGAGAGTGTTTGGATCCAGGGGGACGTTTAATATGTGTTGCACTGCAGCTCAGCAGGAAGTAGTTTAACAGGAAATCAGACACATGGACACAGACTAGAAGTTAGAGCTGAAGTTTATAGATCTTGTTATTCTGTTAATAAATTTACCATAGCGCTGCAGCAACTCCTGCCACACTCAGCCTTCCCCTGTGCACGCTCCAACTCCTGCCACACTCAGCCTTCCCCTGTGCACGCTCCAACAACTCCTGCCACTCAGCCTTCCCCTGTGCACGCTCCAACAACTCCTGCCACACTCAGCCTTCCCCGTGCACGCTCCAACAACTCCTCCCACACTACATTGAAATTGTGGATGTTCCTTATCTGATTCATGAGAAACAGCCTGAACATTGGCCGTATCGCAGCACAAACACAGGGGATTCCTGACTCAAAAGCACTGTAAAAAAATCATCCAAGCATTGATATTAAAAAATGTAATGCACACCCTAATGAAAGGGGCTGCACATGCCATTGCTCAGCCACCAACTGCTACTACACTAAGCCAGCCACCAACTGCTATCACACTATGCCAGCCACCAACTGCTATCACACTATGTCAGCCAACTGCTACCACATTATACCAACCAACTGCTATCACACTATGCCAGCCACCAACTGCTACCACACTATGTCAGCCAACTGCTACCACATTATACCAACCAACTGCTATCACACTATGCCAGCCACCAACTGCTACCACACTATGTCAGCCAACTGCTACCACATTATGCCAACCAACTGCTATCACACTATGCCAGCCAACTGCTACCACATTATGCCAACCAACTGCTACCACACTATGTCAGCCAACTGCTACCACACTATGTCAGCCAACTGCTACCACATTATGCCAACCAACTGCTATCACACTATGTCAGCCAACTGCTACCACATTATGCCAACCAACTGCTACCACACTATGTCAGCCAACTGCTACCACATTATGCCAACCAACTGCTATCACACTATGTCAGCCAACTGCTACCACATTATGCCAACCAACTGCTACCACACTATGTCAGCCAACTGCTACCACATTATAGAAACATAGAAAAATGTCGGCAGATGAGAACCTTTCGGCCCATCTAGTCGCCCAATTACATGGATACTTTACCTGGATTTATCTTTTGTTTAGGATAGCCTTATGCCTATCCCATGCCTGCTTAAATTCAATTACTGTTTTGGCCTCTACCACTTCAACTGGAAGACTGTTCCATGTATCCACCACCCGCTCAGTAAAATAATGCTTCCTGATGTTACTTTTAAACCTTTGCCCCTCTAATCTAAGACTATGTCCTCTTGTTTTGCTACTTTGTTTCCTTTTAAATATACTCCCTTCCTCTACCTTGTGGATTCCCTTTACGTATTTAAATGTTTCTATCATATCTCCTCTGTCTCGTCTTTTTTCCAAGCTGTACATGTTAAGATCATTAAGCCTTTCCTGGTAACTTTTCTCCTTCAAGCCGTACACCATTTTAGTAGCCCTTCTCTGAACTCTCTCTAAGATGTCTATATCCTTCTGGAGATACGGTCCAGCCACCAACTGCTACCACACTATGTCAGCCAACTGCTATCACATTATGCCAGCCACTAACTGCTACCACACTCAGCCAGCCATCAGACTGACATTAGTTGTCTTGGTAATGTCTGTTTACTGGTTTTTTGTTTAAGGGGTTCCAGTCCTGAGCGCTGTAGGAGGAGCTAAACCCGCAGGTATCCGGTCGCCAGGTAAGCGCGTGGTTTTTAAGTCAGACTGTTTTTTGGAAATCTGGGAATTTTTGAAGGAAAAAAAATCCTAAATATATTTTAGGTGAAAATATGTTTATTTCTCTAATCGCTGCTGCTAATTACCCATAATGCTCGCTTCTGTTTGTAAATACCCGTTGCGAGAATTTAGTGAAAAGATAAAACCAGTGAATTCTGAATCATGTTTCATAAAATCATAGAAAACGTTGTCCCTTTACAGCGAACGCAGCAGGTTAAGTAAGTTCCTTTACAATGCGATTCCTGGAAATATCTATGCGCGGCGATTCTTGGAGCTGGATCACGGCGGTCCAGGGGGGCTCTGGCTCCTCGCCTTTGTCTCGGGGCCAACACAGAATCATTCTCGGCTTCATTTCAGATTCTGATAAACAACTTCCTCGTAAACCTTCTCTGCGGACACGAAGTGACCAGGAAAATCTCCCAGAATACCGAGCAAATGAACTGCGCAGAAAAACATCTTCAGGGTTATTCAAAGAGATCCCAATTGCTGCCGAAAGGCAACCGAACGCTGAAAATCAGCCTACAGTTCCCTTTCCTGGCCATTCGGCTATTCAGAGAGCAGGCAGTTCGCCAAATCCTGGCGAATTGCCTGCACATACGGTGCCTGTTCGGTGTCTGTTCGAGGGCAGTGAAATCCCCATAGAGAAGCACTGCTTCGTCTATTCAGAGAACACAAACCAGCAGTGAAAGGTTGCCGAAATGCCCTGCTGTTCAGGGGTTTAATTCGGCAGGTTTATTCAGGAGAATCCCATAGGCTTCAATGTTAAAAATATTCCGGTTTTAATTCAATATCTAATAAACCGTTTATTATAAGATTCTGCAGTAAAGAGTCTCTTCATTTATAGATTTTTTAGGATATTTTAAGCATTTTTCGGGATTTTCTTGTCAAATTGTTTTTAGATTTATTTATATTTTTTTAAAAAATGTTTTAAACGTTTTTTCTTTTTTCTGTAACAGCCCTTTTTATTCAGATTCATTGGATTTTATATATAAATTTCAGACATTTTCGCTCAGTAGTTTCTTTGCAAACAGCGTTTCACTTTTCAAACATTCAAGCAAACTGTTTTTTTCTTTCCTCATTCCATTCGTCTGCAGGGTCGGCTTTTTCCGGCGGCTGCTCTGCGCTCTGATCAGCTCCTGCTTGGGTTTCTCCGTCGGGTTAAACCAGATGTTTTTGTGGGTTTCGGCGTGCATTCGCCTGGGTTTTGCTGTGAGTGTTCGTCGGGTTTGCGGCGGCTTTTCCCTGCACTACGAAGGCCCTGTGGTGTTTGCTGAATACACCGCAGGGTCGCCGAAATGGGATCGCTGAATCGCAACGAATTGAAGAGAACGAAAAGTCACCGAACGTGCAGTGACTGTTCGATTCCTTTTTGAATAAACCTGCTTGTAAAGCAGGAAACTCAAACTCCGGCCCCCAGAATTCTATGAATGTAATAGAAGGTCCGGGAATCATGGGAGTTGTAGTTCAGAAACATCCAGGGGGCGGAGTTTGAGATCCCTGCTGTATAACCTTCACACTCAGAGCCCCGTTCAATACCTCAGCAGCTGCTGAATTGCTGCAGCAGTGTCATTGAACGCTTTGGATGAGAATTTCGAAATAAAATGACCGACGATTTCTTAATGAAAGATTCTGATTGTTTTTCGTTTGACTCGGACAAAATATGATAAAGAGAAGCCGTCGGCACAATGCGTTTTGTACGCACACACCACAAATCATAGTTTTTATTGAATAAACGTAATGTTTACTTATGAAACAAAATATAGAATTGAGCTGTAATATATGTCTGTGCAGGGGTTAATAATAAATACATATTTTGTGCTTTGGTGAACAAAAACCTCAAAATTAACATTGCTGTACGGAATTGTTACTTGTTTCATGGCGGCGGCCATCTTTACTACGTCACACTCAGCTACTCGCAGCATCTCCTCGGGTCACTGCATGTGCTAAGTTAGTGCTGAGCGGCTGAACGGCGTTCAATGGCCAGTTGCTAACTTAGCACTTGCAGCGGCTGAGGTATTGAACGCGCCTCTGGTGTATCCGTCACGCTGTGCGTCTTGCCGAGCCATAGTACTCTGAAATCTGTAGGTGAGGATTTCTCCGGTGAAGGCACATAGTGATGGTGGCAGCAGCGGCAGCGGCGTGTACACATTCTGTTTCCATGAGCGATTTCTGGATGTGTGTGTTACATATTCATTTCATCTCGCAGGCCGCGAACCACATCAGACACAATGTGACCCTGAACGTTAAAGAACTGTACAACGAACACATTAACAATGATGCAAAAATCACAATAATTAACCTTTTCATTACTAAAACTGTATAAACTCAACTGAAATACAGTGAAAATTAGCATAACTTTATAATGACAGTTTACTGCCCCCCTCCTCCGGAGTAACCAAATTCCTAATGAGATCTCCTTCCTGCCTCCTGTATTACTGTAAAGAAGCTGCAAAGAGCAGCCCTCACCCCCTCATTGTAACAAAAAGCGCAACAAACTTTACTGCAGCATTCCAGTAGCCAGGGATTTGTCAGAATACAGGGGGAGCTGTGCAAGGTGCGCCGCGGCTCCATTCTGCAGACGTGGGATCCTTTCCTTGGTGGATAAAGCAGCGCGGGGGCTTCATGATGAATTTATTGTGGATCAAGTCTTATTAATATATATTATGTATATACATACAGTGGCAAGAAAAAGTATGTGAACCCTTTGGGATTACGTGGAGCTTTGCATGAATTGGTCATAAAATGTCTCTGATCTTCATCTAAGTCACAACAATTTGAAAAACACCGTCTGCTTAAAATAATACAACACAAACATTATATGTTTTCATGTGTTTATTGAACATAACATGTAAACATTCACAGTGCAGGGAGGAAAAAGTATGTGAACCTTTGGACTTAATAACTGGTTGACCCTCCTTTGGCAGCAATAACCTCAACCAAACGTTTCCTGTAGTTGCAGATCAGACCTGCACAACGATCTGGAGTAATTTTGGACCACTCCTCTTCACAAAATTGTTTCAGTGTAGCAATATTCTTGGGATGTCTGGTGTGAATCGCTCTCTTAAGGTCATGCCACAGCATTTCAATCAGGTTGAGGTCAGGACTCTGACTGGGCCACTCCAGAAGGCGTATATTGTTTTGTTGAAGCCATTCTTTTGTTGAATTACTTGTATGCTTTGGGTCATTGTCCTGTTGCATCACCCATCCTCTGCGGAGCTTCAGTTGGCGGACAGATGGTCTTACGGTTTCCTGGAAAATGTCTTGATAAACTCTGGAATTCATTTTTCCATCAATGACCACAATCTCTCCAGGCCCTGAGGCAGCAAAGCAGCCCCAAACCATGATGCTCCCTCCGCCATGTTTTACAGTGGGGATGAGGTTTTGATGTTGGTGTGCTGTGCCTTTTTTTCTCCACACATAGTGTTGTGTGTTTTTTCCAAACAACTCAATTTTGGTTTCATCTGTCCACAGAATATTTTGCCAGTAGTGCTGTGGAACATCCAGGTGCTCTTTTGCAAACTTCAAACGTGCTGCAATATTCTTTTTGGACAGCAATGGCTTCCTCCGTGGTGTCCTCCCATGTACTCCATTCTTGTTTAATGTTTTCCTTATTGTAGATGTGTCAACAAAAATGTTAGCATGTGCCAGAGATTTCTGTAAGTCTTTAGCTGACACTCTAGGATTCTTCTTTACCAGCATTCTGCGTTGTGCTCTTGCAGTCAACTTTACAGGACGACCACGCCTAGGGAGAGTAGCAACAGTGCCGAACTTTCTCCATTTGTAGACAGTCTGTCTTACCGTGGACACATGAACATCAAGGCTTTTGGAGATACTTTTGTAACCCTTTCCAGCTTCATGCAAGTCAACAATTCTTGAGCGTAGGTCTTCTGAGAGCTCTTTTCTGCGAGGCATGGTTCACATCAGGCAGTGCTTCTTGAAACCAGTAAACCCAAAACTGGTGTGTGTTTTTAAAGGCCAGGACAGCTTTCAGCAACACATCCAATAATATCACACTGATTGGACTCAAGGTTGGCTCACTCCTGGCTCCAATTAGCTCTTGGAGAAGTCATTAGGCTAGGGGTTCACATACTTTTTCCACCCTGCACTGTGAATGTTTACATGTTCTGTTCAATAAACATATGAAAACATATAATGTTTGTGTTGTATTATTTTAAGCAGACTGTGTTTTTCAAATTGTTGTGACTTAGATGAAGATCAGAGACATTTTATCACCAATTCATGCAAAACTCCACCTAATCCCAAAGGGTTCACATACTTTTTCTTGCCACTGTATAAATCACCAGCCACTTTATTAGGTACACCTTGCTAGTATCGGGTTGGACCCCCTTTTGCTTTAACTCTTCGTGGCATGGATTCACAAGGTGTTGGAAACATTCCTCAGAGGTTTTGCTCCATATTGTCATGATCACGTTGCGCAGTTGCTGCAGGTTTGTCGGCTGCTCATCCATGACGCGAATCTCCCGTTCCATCACATCCCAAAAGTGATCGATTGGATCGAGATCTGGGGACTGTGGAGGCCATTGGAGCACAGTGACCTCATTGTCATGTTCAAGAAAGCAGCTTCAGATGATTTGAGCTTTGTGACATGATTCATTATCCTGCTGGAAGGAGCCGTCAGAAGATACAGGGGACACTGTGCTCAGAAAGAGATGGACATGGTGCATTCGGCTGCTGGAAGGAGCCATCAGAAGATACAGGGGACACTGTGCTTATAAAGGGATGGACATGGTGCATTATCCTGCTGGATGGAACCATCAGAAGATACAGGGGACACTGTGTCCATAAAGGGATGGACATGGTGCATTATCCTGCTGGAAGAAGCCATCAGAAGATACAGGGAACACTGTGCTTATAAAGGGATGGACATGGTGCATTATCCTGCTGGAAGGAGCCATCAGAAGATACAGGGGACACTGTGTCCATAAAGGGATGGACATGGTGCATTATCCTGCTGGAAGGAGCCGTCAGAAGATACAGGGGACACTGTACTCCCAAAGGGATGGACATGGCTCCTTCCAGCAGGATGATGCACCATCAGAAGATACAGGGGACACTGTACTCACAAAGGGATGGACATGGTGCATTATCCTGCTGGAAGGAGCCATCAAAAGATACAGGGGACACTGTGCTCATAAAGGGATGGATATGGTGCCTTATCCTGCTGGAAGGACCCATCAGAAGATACAGGGGACACTGTGCTCATAAAAGGGATGGACATGGTCAGTAACAATACTCAGGTAGGTTGAGGCGTTAAAGGATGCTCAATTTTTTTTTGAGAAAGTATTTTTCAAGGAAGGATACATTGAGATTCCTCTGGTTTTCAGTATGTCCTGGGGGTGAGTATGTACCGTTAGGTGTCTTGCCCAAGGACACTTACTGGAGAGGTGCTCTGGCCGGGATTTGAACCTGTGTCTCCACGGTTATAGAGCAGTGATGTTACCTCTACTCATCCAGCCCGTACTAAGGGGCCCCCCACACCATTACACCATCAGCCTGACCCGCTGATACAAGGCAGGATGGATCCAGCTTTCATGTTTACACCAAATTCTGACCCATCTGAATGTCACAGCTGGAATCGAGACTCATCAGATCAGGCAATGTTTTTCCAATCTTATATTGTCCAGTTTTGATGATTCTGTGTGAATTGTAGCCTCAGATTCCTGTTCTGAGCTGACAGGAGGCACCCGGTGTGATCTGCTGCTGCTGCTGTAGCCCATCTGCTTCAAGGTTGGACAGTTATTTGAGTTACTGTTGTCTTTCTTTCATCTCGATCCAGTCTGTCCATTCTCCTCTGACCTCACAAGGCATTTTCATCCACATAGCTGCCGCTCGCTGGATATTTCCTCTTTTTTGGACCATTCTTTGTAAACTAATCTTATTGATTTTTTTGATTGGGTAACAAAAATAATAGACACAGGTGGTGCAGTAGACATTGCTTATTTAGATTTCAGTAAGGCTTTTGATACTGTTCCGCATAGAAGCTTATCAATAAATTGCAATCTTTGAGCTTGGATTCCAATATTGTTGAATGGATTCGGCAGTGGCTGAGTGACAGACAACAGAGGGTTGTGGTAAATGGAGTTTATTCGGCGCACGGTCTTGTTACCAGTGGGGTACCTCAGGGGTCAGTACTTGGACCCATTCTCTTTAATATTTTTATTAGTGATATTGCAGAAGGTATTAATGGAAAAGTATGTCTTTTTGCTGATGACACAAAGATTTGCAACAGGGTTGACGTTCCTGGAGGGATCAGCCAAATGACAAATGATTTAGGTAAACTAAAAAAATGGTTGGAGCTGTGACAATTGAGTTTTAATGTGGATAAGTGCAAGATAATGCACCTGGGACGTAAAAACCCAAGGGCTGAATATAGAATATTTGATACAGTCCTAACCTCAACATCTGAGGGTTGGGATTTAGGGGTTATTATTTCAGAGGATCTAAGGGTAAGTAGTCAATGTAATAGAGCAGCAGGAAATGCTGGCAGAATGCTTGGAAATGCTGGCAGAATGCTTGGTTGTGTAGGGAGAGCCTGTATTAGCAGTAGGAAAAGGGAAGTGCTCATGCCACTGTACAGAGCACTGGTGAGACCTCACTTGGAGTACTGTGTGCAGTACTGGAGACCGTATCTCCAGAAGGATATAGACATCTTAGAGAGAGTTCAGAGAAGGGCTACTAAAATGGTGTACGGCTTGAAGGAGAAAAGTTACCAGGAAAGGCTTAATGATCTTAACATGTACAGCTTGGAAAAAAGACGAGACAGAGGAGATATGATAGAAACATTTAAATACGTAAAGGGAATCCACAAGGTAGAGGAAGGGAGTATATTTAAAAGGAAACAAAGTAGCAAAACAAGAGGACATAGTCTTAGATTAGAGGGGCAAAGGTTTAAAAGTAACATCAGAAAGCATTATTTTACTGAGAGGGTGGTGGATACATGGAACAGTCTTCCAGTTGAAGTGGTAGAGGCCAAAACAGTAATTGAATTTAAGCAGGCATGGGATAGGCATAAGGCTATCCTAAACAAAAGATAAATCCAGGTAAAGTATCCATGTAATTGGGCGACTAGATGGGCCGAAAGAAAAATGTCGGCAGATAAGAACCTATGTTTCTAACCTTTTAGAGATGCTTTTTCTGACCACAAGCAGAGTGAGACTGGGAACAAATACAGTCAGGTCCAGAAATATTGGGACATGGACACAATTGTAACATCTTTGGCTCTATACACCACCACAATGGAGTTGGAATGAAACAAACACAATGTGCTTTAACTGCAGACTGTCAGCTTTAATTTGAGGGTATGTACATCCAACTCAGGTGAACGGTGTAGGACTTACAGCAGTTTGCAGATGTGCCCCCACTTGTTAAGGGACCAAAGGTAATGGGACAATTGGCTTCTCAGCTGTTCCATGGCCAGGTGTGTGATATTCCCTCATTACCCCAATTACAATGTGCAGATAAAAGGCCCAGAGTTCATTTCAAGTCTGCTATTTGCATTTGGAATCTGTTGCTGTCAACTCTCAAGATGAGATCCAAAGAGCTGTCACTATCAGTGAAGCAAGCTATCATTAGGCTGAAGAAACAAAACAAACCCATCAGAGAGATAGCAAGAACATTAGGTGTGGCCAAAACAACTGTTTGGAACATTCTCAAAAAGAAGGAACGCACCGGTGAGCTCAGCAACACCAAAAGACCCGGGAGACCACGGAAAACAACTGTGGTGGATGAATGAAGAATTCTTTCCCTGGTGAAGAAAACACCCTTCACAACAGTTGGCCAGATCAAGAACACTCTCCAGGAGGTAGGTGTATGTGTGTCAAAGTCAACAATCAAGAGAAGACTTCACCGGAGTGAATACAGAGGGTTCACCACAAGATGTAAACCATTGGTGTGCCTCAAAAACATGAAGGCCAGATTAGAGTTTGCCAAACAACACCTAACAAAGCCTTCACAGTTCTGGAACAAGATCCTATGGACAGATGAGACCAAGATCAACTTGTACCAGAGTGATGGGAAGAGAAGAGTATGGAGAAGGAAAGGAACTACTCCTGATCCTAAGCATACCACCTCATCAGTGCAGCATGGTGGTGGTAGTGTCATGGCGTGGGCATGTATGGCGGCCAATGGAACTGGTTCTCTTGTATTTATTGATGATGTGACGCTGACAAAAGCAGCAGGATGAATTCTGAAGTGTTTCGGGCAATATTATCTGCTCACATTCAGCCAAATGCTGCAGAACTCATTGGACGGCTCTTCACAGTGCAGATGGACAATGACCCAAAGCATACTGCAAAAGCAAGCAAAGAGTTTTTGAAGGGACAGAAGTGGAATGTTATGCAATGGCCAAGTCAATCACCTGACCTGAATCCCATTGAGCTGCATTTCACTTGCTGAAGACAAAACTGAAGGGAAAATGCCCCAAGAACAAGCAGGAACTGAAGACAGTTGCAGTAGAGGCCTGGCAGAGCATCACCAGGGATGAAACCCAGCGTCTGGTGATGTCTATGCGTTCCAGACTTCAGGCTGTGATTGACTGCAAAGGATTTGTAACCAAGTATTAAGAAGGGAAAGTTTGATTTATGATTATTATTCTGTCCCATTACCTTTGGTCCCTTAACAAGTGGGAGGCACATCTGCAAACTGCTGTAAGTCCTACACCGTTCACCTGAGTTGGATGTACATACCCTCAAATTAAAGCTGACAGTCTGCAGTTAAAGCACATTGTGTTTGTTTCATTCCAACTCCATTGTGGTGGTGTATAGAGCCAAAGATGTTACAATTGTGTCCATGTCCCAAGATTTCTGGACCTGACTGTAGCTCCCAGTCTTCCTCCATGATCACTCCGCGGTGAGATTGTGCAGGGCTTGCGGACTGGAAGTGTAACCCTTCATGGAGTCCTATGGACTCCAGGAGGTGATAGTTGCGGTTGCGCAAACGTGCTACTGCGAGTATCCCAGTGGTTAGTGCTGCATTTCAGGGTGAGGTGCTGAGGTAGCGCCCGCCCCGGAATATGACAGTAACAGAGGGACGCTACCGGCGCACATTATCCCCTTTAGTGAGGAATGAAGGAACGGCATTATTTATATTAATTAAAGCCATTTAACACACACACACACACACGCACCCACACACACGCATTGTATTCCTGCACGTTCCGTCGACCAATTAAAACTTTCATTTTAAAGATAACAATTTAAAGTAATTTATGGGTTTTCCCAGAATCCTCGGTGCCGTTTTAATGGGATTATAAAATGACGATGATATAACTCTGCAGGTTTCTTTAAAGTGCATCATATTTAGGAAATACAAAACGAAAAAACAACAACAAACAAATCAGTGTAAAATATAACAATGTAACAAAAGAGAAAATATACATATATATGAAAATAATACAAACCAGGAAAATGATTTTATGCATTTCTCACATAATTGTCTAAAACTCATTAAAATAAATTCCAACGTGCTGTTTTTACGCTCCAGTAAAAAGCAGAATTGGTCGTCTTCTAATTCACAGAAATGATCCCTTGGACGTTAGTGCAGACTCGTTGCAGATCAGTCGTCCTGAGCAACTGTCCATTTCTGTAGCAAAAATAACAGTTATTGTTGGCAAACGTTGCTTAACTGCAGAGAATCGGGTGAGAAGCAAAGCCCATACTTTACAATTCCAGTCACAGTAGTTTCAGTCGCTCAGTTAATTCCTGGACAGACAGGAGGAGATCAGGGGAACGGACAGAAAGAGGACAAACCTGTATCACGGCAGCACTGAATGGCTTGACACGTACACAGGGGTACGGGCAGCGCGGGGGGGGATATGGGCAGCGCGGGGGGGGATATGGGCAGCGCGGGGGGTACGGGCAGCGCGGGGGGGATATGGGCAGCGTGGGGGGTATGGGCAGCGCGGGGGGTATGGGCAGCG
>RXON01000341.1:0-75246 GCA_009667805.1 Leptobrachium leishanense | reverse complement strand
GAATGTAAATATGACCCGTCAAGCCCAAAAATGCAGACAGGCTGAAACATGCCAGAATAAAAAGAAAACCAAAAATTATTAAGTTCACACAGACAGGTTGCTGATCAGTTCTCAATTCACCACTAACCGTGGCTGTAAACATGTAACACTTGTCATGACGCACAAGGGAGAAGAAAGGAGACAGGCTGCAATGAATACTACAATATAGGGTATGTATGTCACAGGGAGCAGCATGCAGACCTTGGGGTTTTTGTGGTACTTCTTAGGGGGAATGGATGGAAGAGCCAGGGATCCCTTTCGTTTTGACATTACACAGGGTCTTTCTGTCTGACAAGTATACATCTCTTTTGCCTGATTTGATGTGTTTGTGCAGATGCTTGAAATCCTTTTATATTTAGGGATATGAGGAGTCCCTGAAAGCGACATGAATGCCACAGTAGATGATTCTTTTTAATGCCATGGATTATGCAATTCATAATATTGGTAAATTTGACCACCTACCAAAGTCTCACAGCAGCTCTCTGGATATTGTGGGCTGAGGGGACTAATATTATACAAGTCATCAGGGTCAAGGGAGAGATAAACATCCAGGGCAAGATTGCAACTGAGCCAATAATAGAAGCTCGCTTTTAAGGGCTGTGTTCTAATCAAGCCAGTGTGTCAATGGCTCAAGTTAGAATATTTGTGAGTCACTTATAGATACTCAGTAGCGCCTCTCACCACCACTGTTATCGGCTCCTGGTAGCCATGAGACTCTGGGAAGGCAAGAGCAACCCTTCACAAGCAGGGTCATGTAAGAGCTGTGGAAGGACCATGAGACCTATTTGTTTCCAGAATAAAAATTGGGAAATTTTCTTAAATTATGACGGAAAGTTACAATTTTAATAAAGACTCGGAGGCGAGTATTTGCTTAATCCTTCTCTATTGCTCCAAACTGCAGCAAAGAAAAAGACAGTGTTGATGGAAAAAAAATCACAGTATCCCATTCCCAGCATGGGGAGGCCCTCCCAAGTCACCTGGTCCTGCCCTAATCCCCTCTACATGTATCCACTCCGGGAGCAGCTACTTCCGCTTTCGATGCTGCGAGCGCAATCCGGAGGGAAGTGAAACCAGGAAACATCCAACAGGGACAACAGGAAGGAGGAGATGCGGCAGCCACCAGGACATCGAAACCAGACTAATCTGGAAGAGAAGAATCACACGAAAGGCGGGATTAGAGGCAGAACCGTGACTGAAAACATATCAACACGACTCACACACCAGCGGAACAACAGACACTCAGAGAAAGAAAGACAATAGGCAGGAACCGTGCGTAAACTTTATTAACCTCGAAACACGAGAACAGGGAGGGAACCTTTGGGAGGGCAAATACCTCCGTGTCTTTAGTAAAATTGTTACTTTACGTCATAACTTTTTTTATTTTTCTTCTTCCCATTTCTCCCCAAAATCATTCTACTTCTTTATCGGCCTCTCAACTTAAAGATTCCATTCTCCCCAGGTTTTTCCCTTTCCTCACCACATCTCCAACAGTTTGCCTGCGCGTTACCATACATCTTGGTATTTAGTCCCAAAAAAACTTGCCATCTATTCAGTAATTTATAGTGAAGTTCACATATATTTAAGCAGCGGATATACTGAAACACCTCTACTGATGATCGATACCAATCGCTTCTATTGCTCTTAATATCCAGGGGCATCGCTCGGGGGGGTGGCCCGCACCGGGTGACACCACCCCATAGAGTGACACCCTAAAAAATATATATATTTTTTAACACAAATATTTTGCCAGGAAGGATACATTGAGAATTCTCTAATTTTCAAGTATGTCCTGGGTAGGCAAGGCCTAGGCTGGCACTTTCCAGGGGGTGGCAAAAAAAAATCACAAAGAGGATATTCACAGAGTACCGAAATGACGCAGACATTTCAGTGTTCTGTTGTTCCCCGCACTTTGGGGAATCAAATTTCCCTGTTGAATTCACCACAGGGTCCCTGAAGTGCAGGGAATCAGCCACCGAATGCTGCCGCAAACCCGTTGCCTGCTGTTTTAAATAGAACTGCTGAACGAAAATGTCTGGAATTAGCAAGTTCCTATGAATGATAATAAAAAGGTATGTTACAGGGAAAAAAAGAAAAATTGCTACTAGAAAAAAAAAAGGATTTTTTTTGGAAAAATACTTAAAAGATACTAAAAAAATAATATCAATAAAGAGATTTTTTACTATGGATTAAAGGAATAAACGGTTTATTAGATATTGGATAAAAACAGGAATATTTTTAACATTGAGTAACCCTGCATAGGTTTCAAAGAGCATCAAAAAGCCACCGCACGTTCGGTGACTTTTCGTTCTCTTCAATTCGGTGGGATTTGGCCACTGGTGTATTTTGGCCTAGGCCAACAAGGCCCAGGCCTAGGGCGGCACTTTCCAGGGGGCGGCGGCCCGCTGGGTGGCCCCACCCCTAAAAAAAAAAAAAAAAAATTTTTTTTTTTTTTTTACTTTTGCTAACTATTTTACCAGGAAGGAAACATTGAGATGTCACTAATTTTCAAGTATGTCCTGGGTAGGCAAGGCCTAGGCTTTCACTTTCCAGGGGGCAACAAAAAACCTCACCACTAATTGGGTTACTCACAGAGCACCGAAATGACGCCAACATTTTGGTGTTCTGTAGTTCCCTGCACTTCGGGGAATAAAATTTCCCAACCCTGCAGTGAATTCACCATTCACCGCAGGGTCCCCAAAGTGCATGGAGTCGGCCGCTGTATGCTGCCACCGCACACCCATGGCCTGCTGTTTTCAAAAGAACTACTGAACGAAAATGTGTGGAATTTACATATAAGATCCTATGATTGATAATAAAAAGTTCTGTTACAGAAAAAGGAGAACCGCTATTAAAAAAAGGGGGGGAATTTAGCCCAAAAAATTCTGAAAAATCACTAAAAGGTACAAAAAAAATATCAATAAATAAATAAAGACTTTTTACTGCAGATTAAAATAATAAATGGTTTATTAGATATTGCATAAAAACGGGAATATTTTTAACATTGAAACCTATGGGGTTCGCCTGAATAAACCTGCTGATTGAAACCACCGAACATCAGGGCATTTCATTGACATTTCTCTGCTGTTTGGTGTTCTCTGAATAGATTAACCATTACTTCTCTATGGGGATTTGCACTGCCTTCAAACAGCACCGTACTTGCTGGCAGTTCGCCAAACTTGTGTGTGAGCATATCACCAGAGCAGTGGTGTACTTAGAGGAGTGGCGGAGGGCGGGCCGCCCCAGGTACCAGTGATTATTGGGGTGTCATTAGGGGGTACTAGGAGGTGCCACTGTCACTGTGTGTCAGGTTTGAGCTGTGTTCTCAAACAACGAGCAGCGGAGCATGGCGTTTGCATACGGAATAAAATCGAATAGAATAAAAATCCCCCTCTCCTCCCTCCATAGCTCCTCCCCTGCCCTGCAGCAGCTCTAGGAGAGGGGAGGGGGATGTGATTTGTGTCTAGAGAGAGAAGATGACAGTAAACGGCAGGTAAAGGGGGGGGTTTCAGCAGAATATGAAGCCCTGTCTGCTTACTGCTGTTTAAAGTGGACCTTTCCTTAACCAGCACTGCAGTGATAGAAATTTGTCATTGAGCTGCCTGGCTCCTGGTGAGGCTGCTTGCGTGCAGGTCACACTCGGTCCGGCCAGTCAGGTGGTACTGAGTCTCAGTACCACCTGACTGGCTGAACCACGTGACACGCATGCACGCAGCTGCCCGCCCTTTCGTTAACATGGACTGTCACTCTATTCTGGACTGAACACCCACCGGGAAGGGAATCAAAGCCACGGTGCACCCTCTGGCAGTGGCACCCCACTGCTGACAAGATGGCTCCACGCACAGGCACAGCCGTGATCCTAACGTGGCCTGGAGGGACCTCCTGCTGAGTCTGTACATAGTCCCTGCTGACTCTGCACACAGCCCTACCGCGGACAGAGGCCGGTAAATGTAGAATAAATAATTGCTGTGTGCTCATATACACTCGGTTTGCTGGGAGTTTTATTGCAGTGGATTCTGATGCACTCATACACACCACACATTGCATTGCTGGGAGTTTTATTGCAGTGGATTCTGATGCACTCATACACACCGCACATTGCATTGCTGGGAGTTTTATTGCTGTGGATTCTGTGATACACACTGCATATTACTGTGAGTTTTATTGCCCTGGAGCTCTGGGATACGCTCATACACACTGCACATTACTGTGAGTTTTATTGCTGTGCAGTTCTGTGATATGCTCATACACACTGCACATTTCTGTGGGTTTTATTGCTTTGCAGCTCTGATATGCTCATACACAGTGCCCATTTCTGTGGGTTTTATTTCTATGCAGCTCTGTGATACGCTCATATGCAGTGCACGTTTCTGTGGATTTTATTGTTCCACCAATTAGAGCGGCTGTGATCCAGTATACTTGACATGCGTGGTTGTTCTTTGTAAAAATGCTTGAATTTAAACATTTCATAATTTTATTTATCTCAATAGATACATTTGAAATGGTATACAAAATATACAAGTAGGCACTTGTTATCCACTTTTAATATAAAGAGAGGAAGAGGCGGAGCTCTAAGAGGAAAAGGTGGAGCTTAAAGAGGAAGGGTGAGGATTAACCAGGAAAACGTGTGCCCTTGACAGGAAGGGGTGCGTCAAATTTAAATTAGGGGGTGCACGAGTTTAGTCAGGCCTAGGGCAGCACAAAACCTAAATACACCACTGAGAAGCCCGCCACCATCGGAAGAATGTCAGGATCAGAGGAATCCCAGAGAAGATTTCTATGGCTGGGTTGCTGCCATTCGCCAACAGAATCGCAGCACGTGTCTTGGAGTCACGGCTGGGAGAACCCGCCATTTTTGGCGCCGTCACTCGGCTGCGGAAGGCGGCTACTGCACCAGGGGATGCCCCACGCGATGTGCTGGCGGTGGCATTGGAGGAAGCTGATAAGCGCCGATTGCTGTCGTCCTCTGTGACTCGTGCCCCGTTTATGTTTGAGGACCTTTCGGTGTCTTTCTTTAACGACCTACCATTTTTGACCTTAATGGCTCGGAGAAGATTTCGGGACGTCTCGTCTTTTCTGCGGAATAACGAGATCCGCTACCGGTGGGGGGTGGCGGGTACCATGACTATTACTTATGAGAACCTGACCCATTTGGTCGCCTCTCCTGAGGAGGCATGGCAGGTATTGCGTTCACTGGGCCTCTCACCGACTCCGGCCACTGGGGGTCTTTCGCCTGCTGCCTCCGACCCGGGCTAGACTGGTAGGGACTCTTATTTTATTGGGACCCTCTTCTCCACTGTTCTGTATCCCTTCACTTCCCGCAGTAACTTTGGGACTTTATTTTTTACGTTTATGCCCTTCAATTAGCTGTTTTTCTGAGGGAATTTTTATTTCCCCCCCCCCTCTTTTTTTTTTTTTTTCGTTCCGAATTTTGAGACACTTTTGAGGACTCTTTTTCTTTATTTGCTGACTTTCTGATTTTACTGAGCCGTAATATGCGAAACATTTTATTTTATTCCCTCACCCCCCCCCATGTTGAGACTTTGATTTTTCTTTTTGGCGGCAAGACCCCCCCCCTCCCCCTTTGATTCTGTGTATCTTATCCATTGTCCCCCTTGTTTTATGCTGCTCAGAGACACTTCGGATATTATTTTTTCCCCTTTTTTTTTTTTTTCTTTTCCCTGCTGACATTCCCTGGATGGGGATAAATTTGAGACTTCTGATTTTTCTCTTACTTTTATTTTTGTATTTTTCTGAAGCCCTTTTGATGGCGATCGTTACTACTCCCCCCCCCCTGTTTTCTGAATCCGGACGATTTTTCATATGACCCCCCCTTTTGTTATTTTCTACCAAAGTGTTTATGTTGATAACATTACCTGTGGCCCTGCGAGGCCCTCACTCCCTGTTTATATGATGCCTTCATTTCCAAATAAAAAAAAAAAATCCCAGCAATGCAATGGCATATAAATGACCTTGAGATAGGCATTGAAAGTCATGTATCAGTGTTTGCAGATGACACAAAGCTAGGAAAAGTAATACAATGTGAGCAGGATGTTACTTCGCTGCAGAGGGATTTAGATATATTGGGGGACTGGGCACTTAAATGGCAGATGAGATTTAATCTAGATAAATGTAAAGTTATGCACTTTGGAGTGAAGAACACACAAGCAATTTATACCCTAAATGGTACGGAGTTAGGGAAATCCAAGCAGGAGAAGGATTTGGGAATAATCATAGACTTCAAACTAAGTAACAATGTGCAATGTCAAACAGCAGCCGCCAAGGCCAGCAAAGTACTGGCATGCATTAAAAGGGGAGTTCACTCACGGGATGAAAACATAATTTTGCCTCTGTATAAATCAATGGTCAGGCCGCACCTTGAATATGCCGTGCAATTTTGGGCACCTGTCTTAAAAAAAGATATTATATCGTTAGAAAAAGTGCAGAGACGGGCAACTAAATTAATAAGGGGGATGGAAGGGTTAAGTTATGAGGAAAGACTAACAAGCTTAAACCTGTTTAGTTTAGAGAAAAGGCGCCTTAGAGGGGATCTGATAACCTTATATAAATATATACGGGGCCATTATCAACCATTGTCTGATAACCTATTCATTAACAGGACTATACATAGGACAAGGGGTCATCCATTTAGACTGGAAGAAAGAAAATTTAGCTTAAAGCATAGGAAGGGTTATTTTACGGTGAGAACAATCAAGCTGTGGAATTCTCTGCCTGTTGAGGTGGTTGGGTCAGAGTCTGTACAGACTTTTAAAAAACGACTGGATGACTTCCTGCAGACACAGAATATTAAGGGTTATAATATTTAATATGTGGGTAAAAGCTTCTTGATCCAAGGAGAAATCTGACTGCCATTCTGGGGTCAAGAAGGAATTTTTTCCCAGTATGTTGCATATTGGCAAGCATTCAGACTGGGTTTTTTGCCTTCTTTTGGATCAACAGCAGTAGGTTATGTGGGAGAGGCTGAACCCGATGGACGCATGTCTTTTTTCAGCCTATATAACTATGTAACTAATGTGCGGTGTGTATGAGTGCATCAGAATTCACAGCAATAAAACTCACAGCAATGCAATGTGTGGTGTGTGTCAGCGTATCAGAATCCACAGCAATAAAACTCCCAGCAATGCAATGTGCGGTGTGTATGAGTGCATCAGAATCCACTGCAATAAAAGTCCCAGCAAACCGAGTGTATATGAGCACACAGCAACTATTTATTCTACATTTACCGGCCTCTGTCCGCGGTAGGGCTGTGTGCAGAGTCAGCAGGGACTGTGTACAGACTCAGCAGGAGGTCCCTCCAGGCCACGTTAGGATCACGGCTGTGCCTGTGCGTGGAGCCATCTTGTCAGCAGTGGGGTGCCACTGCCAGAGGGTGCACCGTGGCTTTGATCCCCTTCCCGGTGGGTGTTCAGTCCAGAATAGAGTGACACTCCATGTTATCGAAAGGGCGGGCAGCTGCGTGCATGCGTGTCACGTGGTTCAGCCAGTCAGGTGGTACTGAGACTCAGTACCACCTGACTGGCCGGACCGAGTGTGACCTGCACGCAAGCAGCCTCACCAGGAGCCAGGCAGCTCAATGACAAATTTCTATCACTGCAGTGCTGGTTAAGGAAAGGTCCACTTTAAACAGCAGTAAGCAGACAGGGCTTCATATTCTGCTGAAACCCCCCCCCCTTTACCTGCCGTTTACTGTCATCTTCTCTCTCTGGACACAAATCACATCCCCCTACCCTCTCCTAGAGCTGCTGCGGGGCAGGGGAGGAGCTATGGAGGGAGGAGAGGGGGATTTTTATTCTATTCGATTTTATTCCGTATGCAAACGCCATGCTCCGCTGCTCGTTGTTTGAGAACACAGCTCAAAGCTGACTCACAGTGACAGTGGCACCTCCTAGTACCCCTAATGACACCCCAATAATCACTGGTACCTGGGGCGGCCCGCCCTCCGCCACTCCCCTAAGTACACCACTGCTCTGTGATATGCTCACACACAAGTTTGGCGAACTGCCAGCAAGTACGGTGCTGTTTGAAGGCAGTGCAAATCCCCATAGAGAAGTAATGGTTAATCTATTCAGAGAACACCAAACAGCAGAGAAATGTCAGTGAAATGCCCTGATGTTCGGTGGTTTCAATCAGCAGGTTTATTCAGGCGAACCCCATAGGTTTCAATGTTAAAAATATTCCCGTTTTTTATGCAATATCTAATAAACCATTTATTATTTTAATCTGCAGTAAAAAGTCTTTATTTATTTATAGATTTTTTTTTGTACCTTTTAGTGATTTTTCAGAATTTTTTGGGCTAAATTCCCCCCTTTTTTTTTAATAGCGGTTCTCCTTTTTCTGTAACAGAACTTTTTATTATCAATCATAGGATCTTATATGTAAATTCCAGACATTTTCGTTCAGTAGTTCTTTTGAAAACAGCAGGCCATGGGTTTGCGGTGGCAGCATACAGCGGCCGACTCCATGCACTTTGGGGACCCTGCGGTGAATGGTGAATTCACTGCAGGGTTGGGAAATTTTATTCCCCGAAGTGCAGGGAACTACAGAACACCAAAATGTTGGCGTCATTTCGGTGCTCTGTGAGTAACCCAATTAGTGGTGAGGTTTTTTGTTGCCCCCTGGAAAGTGAAAGCCTAGGCCTTGCCTACCCAGGACATACTTGAAAATTAGTGACATCTCAATGTTTCCTTCCTGGTAAAATAGTTTGCAAAAGTAAAAAAAAAAAAAAAATTTTTTTTTTTTTTTTAGGGGTGGGGCCACCCAGCGGGCCGCTGCCCCCTGGAAAGTGCCGCCCTAGGCCTGGGCCTTGTTGGCCTAGGCCAAAATACACCAGTGGGGCTTCTGCCGTCTCCACCGCACCAGTAAGCAGCGCCACTTGTGCCCGCAACGACTCCAGCTGCGGTTGAAGAAGGGCCTGCGTTGCCACAACTCCTTCCACCTGCGTCTCTGCAGCCAGTAGCCTCCCCTGGACAGCCGTCAGCTCCGTCTTCACGTCGGCAAAGTCAGCTCGCCAGACCGTTCTCATCTCACCTAACATCTGTTCAAACAAACACTGAAGATCAGCCTTCATATGAAGTGGGAGGCCTCTGCTGGAACCGGGATCAGGTGAGTTCGGGGGAGTCTCCGCCAAGTCACACGAGGCCACTGAAAGCCTGCGTGCCTGTGTAGTTTTCACATCACCATGTCTGTCAGCTTTCCCTGCCGCCTTACCCACCTTCCGGGGAGACTTTGAGGGTGCTGAGGTGTTCTCCGACCAGGAGTAATCCTCATCATCCGAGGAGCCTCCCTCAGCAGCCGGACATTCCCGCTGGTCTCCTTGATGTCGACGCCGATTCTCGCCCATTGCCTCACGAATGTCCCGCTGCCGTGGGCCCTCCGGCAGCAAGGACTTCTTCCCATTTTTCTTGCCCATAATCCGACAAAAAGAGGGGCTGGAATCGGTACACGAGTATCCCAGGATACGGAGGATACCGCTGACTGGACGCCCGATAAGGCTGCTGCAGCAGGCCGCGTCCGGCAAAGTCCGCGAATCAGCTCCAAAAAGTCAGTGGAAAGGATTAAAAGCAGGGGAGCAGAGGTAACAGATGCTCCCCTACCTGCAAAAACCCCCAAAACTCAGAAGAAAAGCGTCCAAAACCTCAAAAGTAAAAGCTCTAGCCGGAGAGCTCCCCAACACGCGTCTTTCCTCGTTGAGAGTTAGCTCCGCCCCCCCCCCTTGCTGGGAGTTTTATTGCTGTGGATTCTGTGATACACACTGCATATTACTGTGAGTTTTATTGCCCTAGAGCTCTGGGATACGCTCATACACACTGCACATTACTGTGAGTTTTATTGCTGTGCAGTTCTGTGATATGCTCATACACACTGCACATTTCTGTGGGTTTTATTGCTTTGCAGCTCTGATATGCTCATAAACAGTGCCCATTTCTGTGGGTTTTAGGCTAGGGTCAGACGAGCGCAGTGCGAACGCGCGTGCAGGCGCACTTAATCACGGCCGCACTAGCAGCAAATGACGGGCAATGACGGCCAATATACGAAGTACGGTCGCACAAAAGTCCGGCTGCGCAACGCAAGTGGAAAACAAACGCATTTTTTCGAGAACGTTAAACTGCTAGTACTGACGTACAGAGTGCGCTGCGCCCGCTAGCGGCGTGTGTGTGTGATTTGGAGACGTCAGACGCTGCTAATGTCCGGCCAACATAACGTCCAGATGCACAAAGTGTTTTATTGATGATCCGTACAAAATCACGGATGCAAATGCGCATCGTATGACCGCTATCGCGTATTCTGTGAAAAAATACGTCCATTCGTTCGAACGCACTTTTTCACAGACAACGCGAAAATGCGTTCGTCTGACCCTAGCCTTATTGCTATGCAGCTCTGTGATACGCTCATATGCAGTGCATGTTTCTGTGGATTTTATTGTTCCACCAATTAGAGCGGCTGTGATCCCGTTTACTTGACATGCGTGGCTGTTCTTTGTAAAAATACTTGAATTTAAACATTTCATAATTTTCTTTTATCTCAATAGATACATTTGAAATGGTATACAAAATATACAAGTAGGCACTTGGTATCCACTTTTAATATAAAGAGAGGAAAAGGCGGAGCTCTAAGAGGAAAAGGTGGGGATTAACCAGGAAGAGGTGTGCCCTTGACAGGAAGGGGTGCGTCAAATTTAAATTAGGGGTGCACGAGTTTAGTCAGGCCTAGGGCAGCACAAAACCTAAATACACCACTGCTCTCACTAGATGCAGAAAAGGCCTTTGATCGCATGCATTGGGGTTTTTTGCATCAGGCGTTAGAGGCCTTTCTGTTCCCAGCCCCATTTATTCGGAGCATTATGGCTTTATACTCAGCCCCCTCAGCGAAAGTTTTGAGCATGGGATTTTTATCACCGATTTTTCAAATAACCAATGGTACGCGTCAAGGTTGCCCCTTATCTCCCTTAATATTTGTACTAGCCCTGGAGCCTCTAGCATCCTATATAACACTAAACCCGCTAATCTCAGACTTATCCACCCCTGCAGGAGAACAAAAACTAGCTCTATTCGCAGACGACATACTTCTTTACCTCTCTGACCCGGAGACCTCCTTACCCCCTCTTTTTACTCTGCTAACTAGGTACGGCCAGCTATCATATTATAAGAATAATGTTAATAAGACTCAAGCCCTTCCCTTGCATATTCCAAATTCGTCACTTCGCACTCTCCAGAATAAATATTTGTTTGACTGGCGCACGGATTCCATTAAATACCTGGGCGTTTTCCTATCTAAAAATAGGAGCTCTATAGTCCAACATAACTTTGTCCCTCTTTTGCAGACTATTGAGAAACAACTACAGTTGTGGCAGACGGTGGAGCTGTCCTGGTTAGGCCGCATGGCGTCTTTAAAAATGACAATCCTCCCGCAGATTCTATATTACTTCCGTAATGTTCCAGTTTTTCTCCCTACCTACCTCCTGACAAGGATGCAACGTTTATTGTTCGCCCATATTTGGAAACGAAAACCCCCCCCAGGATTTCGGCTACTGCTGTGACGACCCCGACCAAGCTGGGTGGTCTGGGATTTCCTGATCTCCTAAAATATCATAGAGCGTCGCTGCTAGCTCAACTGATAGCTGCACTACACGCAGTAGAACCCCCACGGTGGTTACGCTTAGAAAATGCGGTGGTCTCCCCTAACACCATTCATGATTTCATGTGGTATGACCTCCTCCCCAGGAGCAAAATGGGAGGAATACTTCCTTCTTCCTACCTTTCGATCCTGACTTGGCGGCAGTGGGGTAGACCCTTACTTAAGCCTTTTCACCCACTCAGTTTTGCGCCTCTTAGCTTTCTCAGTAGTCTCTCCCCCGACCTACACCTAGCAACCTGGATACTCCAGGGAGTAACCCTTATCCAACATCTACTTACTCTAACCACTGTTAAGAACTTCCCAGACTTAATCCAGGAATATGGTATTCCCTCGAAAGAACTGTTCACCTATTTACGAATTAAGCACATCCTGATATCCCAGAAGGTTGCAGTGATCCCTATGATGGAGGCCACAGCCTTTCATAGGCTTTGTCTGGGGAAAAAAGCTCAGCTAAACCGCTATCTTTATGTTACCGCAGTTTGCTCTCTCCCCCTAAAATACGGAAATTACCATATATGTCGAGATGGGAACAAGAACTGAACATGACCTTCTCGCAGGAGGACTGGGTTTATGCCACGTCCTCAGTATATAAATTATCGCGTAGTACTGGCATGCGGGAGGCACATCTTAAATTGTTATACCGTTGATACCTCACCCCGTCCAGATTGCGACATTTCTCAAAGAGTTCGGAACTATGCTGGCGCTGTTCGGTGGATAAGGGTTCGCTCCTTCATATTTTCTGGTCATGCCCAAAAATTAGCCCCTATTGGGATGCAATCCGCCGGTTAATCAAATTGTGCACTTCAATAGAGGTTCCCCTAAACCCTGAAACTTACCTGTTACATTTCCTCCCAACTAATATCCCTTTGCCCCCAAGAGGACTGATCTCTGCTATTCTAGGGGTTGCCAAATTAGCTCTAGCCAGTTATTGGCGGTCGTCTTCTGCCCCTACAATCCATGAAGTATTGACTCGTCTTGATAATATATACATGTATGAAAAAATGTTTGCTACAGCTCGAGATACTCTCCTGCTACACCATGATACGTGGGATGGCTGGGCGTCTTTCCGATCCTCCGGAACTGTGGTATAATGTATGATGAACCATGTCCTTTCTTTTCTTTTCTTCTCTTTCCTTTCTTTCCTTTCTTCTTTCCTTCTCTCTTTTCTTCTTCCTCTTCACTGTTAACTTTAGGTAGTTATACAATTTAAAAACTTAAGTACTGTATTTTACTGATTGGTGCTCACTTTCATGTTCATGTTTAACCTCATGCCAACTGGTCCTGCGTGGCCCGTACTGCCAATTCTACGTACTGGTACTTAATAAAAACCTTTATATTGAAAAAAAAAAAGAGTTTTCTCAAAGCAGCTTTACAGAAATAAAAGGCAAATAAAAATAATTTCTAAAACTTAATAAGGCTTTGCAATACAAGTTTTGCTGGTGCTTGAGAAAGGATTTTACCAGGGAGGACACATTAAGATTTCTCTTGTTTTCAAGTATGTCCTGGGTGGCGAGTATGTACCGTTAGGTGTCTTGCCCAAGGACACTTACTGGAGAGGTTGCTCGCTGGGATCGAACCCATGACTCCACAGGCTCTCTCCATGCAGAGCAGTGACATTACCTCTACTCCACCCAGCCGGTACTTCATCAGGGAATAACATACAGATAAAAACAGCAGATATATATACAATAAAATTTTCGCGGACTGATAGAGTCATTAGCCTATCGGCGAGTAGCTTGCCCAGATCCACCAGCAAAACTTGTATTGCAAAGCCTTATTACACCCACCATTCGTTTGGACGCCTGCCTCTGAACGCCACCAGCTACTCGCCGATAGGCTAATGAGTCTATCAGCCCGCGAAAATTTTATTGTATATATATCTGCTGTTTTCATCTGTATGTTATTCCCTGATGAAGTCCTCAGAGGACGAAACACGTTGGAATGTGCCAATAAACCAACTTTTAAACCTTTTTACGTCTACTCTTTGTGATCCTTCCGGAGCTCCATGTTCCTGCATCCTAGGACATCTGGATACCTAGAGCGACCGGTGGACACCATTGTGATGTGCATAACTTACTTCTCCATTCAGTGAGTGAAGTCCTAGGGAGCATATTTTTTACACATTGTTGTTAACCTTCTGCACTAGTACGTTATTATTGTTATTGCAGATCCACCCCACTATACACTTTCCTCATATTGACGTCACATGTAGAGAGACGCCGGGGTGAGGTCAGCCGTTTGTATTCAGTACTACTCTCCTTGTGTTTGTATGTTGCGTAGTGGTAGCAGACCCACAGGAGGTGTGGGGGTTAGTGGGACCCGCTCGGCCGGCCACTAGAACTGCCAGCTCTCCCAAAAGCATGCTTCATAGTAGTTTCGGTTTTGTCTATGGAAGTGAATGCTTGGGAATATTCTCCCATATCCTTGAGGAAAGGTTTCCCAAACAGTAGCCCCTGTGCGTAGGCGACAAGGTCGTTGGTGGCTAGGGAAACCAGAGTCGAGTCGACTTTCAGTAAAATGGTCTTTCTCCGTTCTGCGGAGATGGTGGCGTTTGCGTTGCCCAGGAGGCTACAGGCACGTAGGAGCCAGCTGCCAACCACATTAGGGTCCAGGGTATTGTTACTGGACTTAGCACCACTTCAAACAATCTGGTGAAGGGACCCACCACATCTAGGACCTTGTCCTAACAATTACAGAGGTTGACCCGTTTTTAGGACCAGCCCCAACACCCCACATACTTTTGGAAACCCTCAACAGTGGGTGTAGTACAGGTATTACCGGTCGTGGTGGACCTTTAGGGCATTCAGCCCAGAGATTGGCTCTGTTGGCATGGGCCATTGGTCGCTGCATATGGGCATCAACCCATTTCTCAATGTGCGGTGCGGGATACCACGCAGGCGACTGAGGATGAGTGAGGTCCTCCGGTTCAAATAACGGGTTCCCCTGTTGATCGAGGATTGTCGGGTCCCTGCTCTGGGAGTGGAGGCCCAGGATCTCGGGGCCCATGAGGTCGAGGTCTTTTGGAGCGTGAAGCTCGAGAGCCTCGCAATCATCCATCACAGGACCATTGTTTTCCTTCTCCTTAGTGTCCGAGTAATTGGCCAAAACAGGCGTGGGAGCTCATTTCTTGGGGGCCACCGCTGTTGCAACCTCGCGGTCAAGGGTTTGTTTGCGGGCAACCAGTTGGCCACTGGGGCCTGGCATTGGATTGGGGGTGCCGGCCCCTCTACTGCTCTTGGCAGCCTGCTCACCTGAAAGCGGCAGATTCTCATCCCCAGAAAATGAGCGTACAGAGCTCCCGGAGCGGTTTGGACCCGCGTCACTGGTGACAGAAGGAGCTGGGTTTACGGTGGTAGCACTCAGGGGAGCCAGTAGCTGGGCAGCGGCCAGACCTTCAAAGATCTCTGCCAGATGGCATGGAGGCCTTCAGGGAAGCCTCCAGCCTGGCAAAGCGAGCTTCCCTCTTGGAGAGATATTTTTTATGCCCTAAGGGTTGAACCTGTGGGGACTGCTGTGCGCAACCAGAGTTCGACATGGAGGCATCGCTGAAGGCCAGGGAGCTTGCGCCGGAGTATTTAGATAATAACATTGCAGCAGGAGCTGTAAAGCTGCGTGTTTGGTGAGAGTGACAAACGGTCAGAATGAAATGGGCACCGCAGCGCGTGATAGCCAGGCGCAGGGATTTTTCGCATATGAGCACGTGGTCGCGGGATCTCGCGAGAGGACGACCTGCAGGAGGATTGACTCAAGGACGCAACCTGGCCGCGTACAAGGTAGCAAGCGATACGAGGGACTGTTTCGGACAGGAGGACAGAGACAGGAAGGAAGCGTAAGATTCAGAGGAAGCGCCGCTCCCAGCGCTGGGTTACAGCCCGACGCCGAGAACGCGCAGCATATTGTCCCGTGGCTAAAGCTGGGGAAACAACCAGGAGATACAGAGTAAACGTACATGCAAAGAAAAGATCAGAAGAGAATTGGAATAAAATAAGATCGCCAGCAATGCTAGCGCGTGTACACGACCTGCTGTACGATGTTGCCACTGCAAAGAAAGAGGAAGTAGCTGCTCCCAGAGTGGATACATGTAGAGGGGATTAGGGCGGGACCAGGTGGCTTGGGAGGGCCTCCCCATGCTGGGGAAGGGTTGCTGTGATTATTTTATTTTTTTCAATAAACACATTTTTTTTTGGAATTAAGAGGGGAGGGGGGAGTAACCTAACTTGGTGACGGTTTTAGAGTGTATTAACCGTGTATGCTGCTGCTCTCCAGAGATGATAAAGCAATGCTCTGTAGACAGCACAAAATTTCGTTTTGAACTAATGGATTAGTCCTAAAATGCAATTTATTTAGTTACTAAAGAAATTCGTTTTCAGTTCTTTAGTATGAAAACTAATTTCATTCATCCGAAAACCAATGGATACAATTACTATTGTAGTGGCTCCTCAGAGGGCTGAGATCGCTGCTTGTTACAGTATCTCTCACTCTCAGCACAATGTGGGCCATATTACATAGTTGGTGCTAACTTAACCAGAGCTGTTGTAAACTTCCCAGAGCCATTAGAGCCTATGGAGGTTTTCAGTTTACAACAGCTCTGGTTAAGTTAGCACCAACATTGTAATACTGCCCCGTGTCAGGCAAAGCTGTTACAATTACTGACTGTTCGCTGCTCATCACAGCGCTCAGAGTTTCAGTAAAACTAGTAAATAATATTTTTATATATAAGAGGTTAGAACAATATTATTTCCTTGTTTTACTGAAACTCTGAGTGCTGTTACAGTCAGTTACTGTAACAACTGAGCCTGATACATTGTACTGAGAGATAATGTAACAAGCAGCCGATCTCAGCGCTCACAGCCACAGGATTTAAAGGGCTGAAAAAAAGGATCCTCTCTGTATAATGTTTAGAACATCCTCCTACATTAATACCCCTGTCTGTATAATGTATACAACATCCACCTGCATTAATTAATACCCCTCTCTGTATAATATATAGAATTAATTAATGTCCCTCTCTGTATAGAACATCCTCTTCAATTTATACCTTTCTCTGTATAATGTATATAACATCCTCCTGCATTAATACCCCTCTCTGTATAATGTATAGAACATCCTCCTGCATTAATTAATGCCCCTATCTGTATAGAACATCCAACTGCATTGGCATGTGGAGGGTGCAGAACTTCGGATGTTGCACTCTTCATTGCTGGTCTCCTTCACTCATCAATGTAATATCACAAAAAGGACTGAAACTAAAATGTAGTGCATTTTATTTTAGTTTCTTTCGTTTTTTGTCCTGAGCAGTTTCGTTTCTCTTGAGTCATACTAAAACTAAATTATCCCAAAATTCTGACTAAATCGTTTTAGTACTAAAACGAATGCACATGTCTAATGCTCTGCTATTGCCTAGTAGGATTATCGAAGTGGGGATTAAACTCTGGTTAGGCAGTGGCGCTGCTCACACGACAGGGTGATTAAAAACCCTTCCGCTGAGAGATAATCAGTGTTTCCTGGATGGCAACCTGCACATAAATCCTTCTGCTGATAGTGTGACCTATTTCCTATATTATAGCAGAGTATGTCGTAGTGAGATACGTATATAGATATTATTTACGTTTTTTTTTTCTTTGCTGCGGTTTGGAGCAATAAAGGAGGATTAAGCAAATAGGAGCCTCCGAGGAATGCATTAAAATTGTAGGTTGTGGGGATTTCCTCATCTTTGTCCAGACACCCGCAAGTTTTTTTCCCGCCATATCATTTTTAAAAAAATATTTATCACATGAGAAATGAACATAATACAGCATAACAGGTAACTGTTAACATGACAAATTCTATCTCAACCTCTTATATTGATGTCATAGAAAAATCCAGTAGATGAGACAAACTCTACATGAAAAGAAAAAGGTGACTAACAATTTTTATTGTAGTGTGTCGAGAGCAGAATGGTCCTGCTCTATCCTAGCAGAACACTGGCAATCCTGCGCTATTCCAGCAGAATGGCATATGTCCTGGCAGAATGGCGTCTATCCTGGCAGCATGTTGTCTATCCTGGCAGAATGGTGGCTATGCTAGCAGAATGGTGTCTATCCTGGCAGAATGGTGGCTATACTGTGCAACCCTAGCAGAATGGACCAGTGTCTATCTTAGCAGATCAGTGGCTATCCTGCACCATCCTAGCAGAATGACAGCTATCCTATGTTACCTTAGCAGAATAGAATAGCACATATCCTTTGCAAAAAGGTTGCTATCTTGCTCTTTCCTAGTCGAACGCGACTATCCTGCGATACCTATCGTAGCAGACTGGCAGCTATCCTGCTCTATTCTAGAAGGACAGTGGCTATCTTGTGCTATTTTAGCAGAATAATGGCTAATCTGGCAGATGATCATGGTCTACTCTAGCAGAACGACAGCTATCCAGCACTATCCTAGTGGTGCGATGGTTATCCTAGCAGAATGGCGACTGTCATAACAGAATGGCCTGTATCTTGTAGTCCTAGCGCAATAATCCTTGTAAAAGACAACTATTACAGTAATACCCATCCTATGCTTTCCATGTCACGTCCCAGGGCATAAATTATATAAAGTACAGGAGGGGTGGGGTCGCGTCTATCCCCCGATGGGATGGCTGCAACCACCAAATGCATCCAGCCCAACAACATGTGTAAAACATAACAAAGAAAAAGTGTCATCTGCGCTTATTCCCATTATACCGTGTGAAACAAAACACAGAGGATTTGGTTTCTTATTAATGGCCATTATTATGGCTCCATGTCTTTTGTTTTTGATCCCAAAGTGGATTTTGTTTCTGGGGGAGCATACATAACGGCCCACCAGTCTATCTCATGTCTGACAAGCAGCATGAGCAGGTATGGTTTGCTATACAGCAGCCTGTGGCTTAATTTTTGGATAGGACTCACCCTCATTAGAGGTGCCTTGACGCTGGCGGGTGAGCTTAATCTTATAATGGCCATTAATAAGAAACCAAATCCTCTAACTGTGTTTTGTTTCACACGGTATAATGGGAATAAGCGCAAATGACATTTTTTTCTTCCTAAATTATATAAGCTTCAAGGAACACTCACTTCAAGGAGTTGCGCTTCATGAGAATACTCGAGTGTGAGTCTCCAAACGCGTTTTGTTCATATTGGTTAATGTTCTCGTCTGTAACTAGAAAGACTTGTTTTATTGGCATCATTAAGACATTGACTTCATCGATAAAACCATCAAGGTGGAACAACATTGTGTCTGTGTGTGTATGTATAGTAAGAGTTAGACTACATATTTAAAGACTTACAACCTGCTCATATATGGTCTGAATGCCAACAACAGTGACATGGCTACAATTACCAAGTTGCTTTTGTTGACAGCAGCTCCTCTAATTGCATAATGAAAAGTCAATTAATTATCCCGATTTAGCTGATGTTTCTTTATGTGATTAGCAGGGCCAACATTGTCAAGTGCATTGTGCCAATTACCGTTTGTTGTGTTGTGTAATGTATGAATAGTAACACTGATTGACAGTAAACCTTCTATTGGTACTATAAAGGGAGGAGGGTCTGGTCTTTAAGCCATTTCCTGTGTTAAAAAAAAAAAAATAGTTATGTGTAAAAGTGCACATTTTATGTTTCAGGATCACTTAAACCAACTACCCTTGGACAAATAATTCAGTCCTATGTTCAGGCTTCACTATAAGAAAAGAAGAAATCCGTTTTCAAGGACCAAAGAGGTGTGATCATATTTATGACGCCTACAAATGGGCAGGAGCCTTTTGGATCCTTTGATCCCAGGAATGGCTGCTCATCTCATGGATCTTCACAACCTTTGTAAATTCCTATTTCTAGGAACTCCCTAGATCCTCATTAATTTTTGAGGTTATGTTGTCACTGAATTTCTGATCGCAAGGTGCCCCCTTGTTTCTGCTCTCTCCAATCAGCACTGATGAAACGAGGCCCAAGGGCCAACATATGGCTGCAAAATCACCAGATCTGAAGGTCCCCCAGGCAAATCATGGAGAATGAATTTTCTTTTAAGATTCCTTTTCTTTCAGGAATCATACCAGAGAATTGGAGAAAAGCTGATGTGGTCCCTGTATTCAAGAAAGGTTCAAAATGTCTGCCTGGGAATTATAGGCCTGTGAGCTTAACATCTGTGGCTGGGAAAGTATTTGAGGGGTTACTAAAGGGATAATATTCAGTAATTCATTGGGAGGTATAATGTAATTGGCAAAAATCAACATGGTTTTTTGAAACACAAATCATGTCAGACTAACCTAATTGCATTCTATGAAGAAGTAAGTGTCAGTTTAGATCGGATGGGGCGCAGTGGATGTAATTTACTTGGATTTTGCTAAAGTGTTCAACACCGTTCCACACAAGGTTATTCATTTATTTGCAAAGGATTTTACCAGGAAGGATACATCTATCTCTCGTTTTCAAGTATGTCCTGGGTTCAAGAACATTGAATTGTTACAGTCGTTACAGAAATACAAAGTAATAAATGCAAGACATTAGGTTACTATTTAAAGTAAGAAAAATTGGTCTTGATGAAAATACTTGTTCTTGGATAGAACAATGGCTAAAAGATACGGTACACAGAGTGGCCATAAATGGTAAATTTTCAAGATGGACATCAGCGGTAAGTGGTGTCCCTCAGCGTCAGTGGCGACTCTAGGAACAATATTTAGGGGGGCACAGAAGATACCGCAGTCAAAACTGGGGGGGCACTAATAATTTTCACCACTAAATCATACCACTGAATAAAAGTAAGGGCCCGATCACCTGGTGTGAACTAAAACACCATCACTAAAGGAAAAATTTAGTGCGAGTCGCTAAAACTTACAGGGTTATTCAGAGAGGTGAAAAGCAGGAGAATGACTGGAGAATGGAAAATTCTTGGTCAAAGAATCGGCTATTTTGACCTAGAATTTTCCATTCTCCAGTCATTCTCCTGCTTTTCACCGCTTTCTGAATAACCCTGTTAGTGCCTGACGACCTACTAACAGATCACCTTGTCTGCAGTAGTCCATGAACAAGGTCGTTTGGCGCAAGCTAGGGAAACTCTAAGACCCAAGTTGAGACCCAGCGCTAATGCGGTTGTGTACAGGATAGAACGTTTTTTCTTTTCCATACCTATCCCCCGCCCTCACAAGCTTGAATATGAACACATCCAGTGAATAACCTCTCACCCCTGCATTATTAAAATCCTCCACGGTGGCCATATCATCCATGTTTTGATGCACACATATATTAAGGCTGATGAGCATTGCATGATAAATGCCTCCTAGCAGCATGTAGAATAATTACACTGCATTTAATAGATCCAAAAGGAAGGCCAGGTGAGCGACAAAAATTTCCCTGCTACAGCATATAAACAATACATGTTTCAGGGCAAGACTTATCCATGTGTTCCTTTAAACATGGTCCACACAGGCACCCTAATAATCAACTGCTTACATACTATGAATAGCCCCCAGCATAAAATGTTTAAAATTAGGCAATATATTAGAATTAGGATATATGTGGATAAAGGATACATTTATAATAGAGCCGATTGCAACAGCAGCGACATTGCTGACCAAATCCATTACTATGGTGTATGGGACCATGAGAACACCTGTGTTGCATTCCTTTCAATTGCCTGTTAATTTTGGACAAGGACCTGTTTTTTCAGTTTTTTTGGAGTTAGCACCAGGGCTGAGCAGTAGGTAAAATGTTGCAATTAGTGCACCTCAAAAAATTTAGTGCTGGCACCAAGTGATCTGTAAAGATATCTAGCACTCCCCGTGTTAAGTATAGGACGCGGAAAGTACAGTAAGCTCGCGTTACAAATCGCTAATAGCAACGCGCTAAGTGATTTTTCCCATTTGTAGCGGGAGGCAAACGATCTGTTGGTCAGGCGCTAGACTGAATTAACCTGGCACTAACGCAAAATCACGCCGACGCAATTGTTAGCTCACACCAGGTAATAGTGCCCTAAATAAGTATATATATAAATAAGATTACAAAACCCCAGAGTAATGTGATGCAATGATGCCTTTTTGTTGTACTAACCCAGGAGTCTGCAACCTTAAACACTCAAAGAGCCATTTGGACCCGTTTCCGGCAAAAAAGAGAACACTGGGAGCCGCAAACCCCTTTTGACATCTACAATGTAGATAACCCTGCATATATTGTTTTTTACCTTTATGCTATGGGGTGGGGAGGGGTACTCTAAACATTTAATATATATATTTTTTTTAAAAAAAAAAAATTTAAGCCCACACAAGGCTTGTCATTCGTATAAAAAAAATTCAAATTAATTACAATTACAAGCATTTATAAAGCGCCAACAAGTTCCGTAGCGCTGTACAGTGGGAGATATATATATATATAATAACTCCCCCAGCCCCCCATATATAATACTCCCCAGGTCCCGACAAGTCCCCACATATATAACCCCCAGCCCGCTCCATGTATTAATGAATAACCCCCAGCCTCCCCATGTATAATACTCCCCAAGTCCCCATGTATAAATTTAAAATACCCAGGTCCCCCCATGTATTAATTATTAATCCCCAGGTCCCCCCATGTATTAACCACTTGGCTGCTATGGACGCACTCAGCGCGTCCAGCCAAGTGGTTGTTCTGTGCTATGGACGCGCTCAACGCGTCCATGCACAGAAGGCAGCAATCCGCCGGATTCCGGCGGATTGCTGCGTCCCCCGGTGCGGGCTGACATCTTGGATGTTAGCCCAGCACTCCGGGACCCCAGCGGAGCAATTAGATGTCATCGCGGCGGCGCAATGACATCTAATTCAGGCCCCCCCCGCGTGTGCGGAGGAGGCGCCTGAAAGGGAGGGGGAGGTCCTTCGGACCTCTCTCCCTCCCGATCGCCGGGGGGCAGAGGGTTAATCCAGGCCTGCCCTTCCAATCGGTGGCTGTAATTAACCCCTGGGGAGCCGGATCACGATTTGGTGCTGAAAAGCGCCAAATCGTGATCCTCTCCTGGAGCTGGCCGACATCTTGGATGTCGGCCAAGCCTCCGGGAACTCCCCCTGAGGACTGGCATCATCGTGCATAGCACAATGACGCCAGTCCTGGAGTTAACCCCTAGCTGCCAGCAATGGTGGAGATAGGGGGTCCCAATGAACCCCCTATCTCCCAATCCGTGGCAGCTAGGGGTTAATGTTTGATATTGTTGGATCGGCCAGAGCATGGCCTTTCCAACGATACCAAACTTGACCATGTACAAAGTTTTTTAAAAAAAAAAAATTAAAAATAAAAGTTTGAACAATTTTTTTTTGTTTTTTTGTTTTGTTAATGCAGTAATATTGTTCCCATTTCAATTATAATGTGAACAATGATGCTGCATTAACGATTTTTGTATGCGGTGCGTTTGTTAAAAATAGCTAAATTTTCCCCAAAAAAAAATGTAACGAGACCCCATTTCAAATTTTTTTAACAAGCGCACCCCATATAAAATATAACTGCAATTGCTCGCATGTTAAAATGTGAAAAAAAAACACTTTACACGTTGTAAATTATTGAAAATTCAAATTTTATTGCATTTTTTGTTATATTATACAGACAGGACATGACATATACATATAATAATGACATATTATGAATCTGCCAAGGCTGCCAGAAAGAACGATATATAATATGTCTGAGTCATATATTAAAATAAGGCTTCAAAATCCGGTTAAACATGATGAGCAAAATCGGTAAAAATGACCTCAGCACAGAGGCGGGAAATGGCTCAGCAGCGAAAGGGTTAATGAATAATCCCAAAGTCCCCCATGTATTAATTAATAAACCCCAAGTCCCCCCCCCATGTATTAATTAATAATCCCAAAGTCCTCCCCTGAATTAATTATTAATCCCCAGGTCTCCCCATGTATTAATTAATAATCACCAGGTCCCCCCATGTATTAATTAATAATCACCAGGTCCCCCCATGTATTAATTAATAACTCTCAGGGCCCCCAAGTACCTCGTTTCCATCATCCTCTTCATTTCTGGTGCACGGTGGCTCTCAATAATGCGAAGGGGCGGGGTTATCCCCACTCCCCTCACTCTCTATTGGACAGCCACCGCGAGCCGGAGTCTTCCATCACGCTGCGCCCAGAGCAAGCTCGCAGCGTGATGATGGTGATGGATCAGACAGACAGTGGCCGACGGAGTCTGGGGAAACTCGGGGTTGGGGATGGCTGCGCCCTAGCAGGAGCGTCGGCCTGGGAGCCGCAGCAGGGCAATGAAAGAGCCGCATGCGGCTCCGGAGCCACAGGTTGCAGACTAACCTGATACTTAAATTCAATATTTTATTTGACGCAATTTGGCAGTTTCCGCTGAATGTCTGATAACGGCTTCAGCGACTCCACCTTTAGCAAATTACAGTGACCATTCACTGAATAGGGAATTCACCTTATTTTCTGCAAAATAAATTCCCAGAAATGTGACGGAAAGCAGAGGATCTACAGATCATTAGACCCTTTAGATTCTAACTTCCATAATAACCCCTAAAATGCCTTAAACCCAGAGAAATGCAATAAAATAATAAACAATGTGGCATTTAGCTACCCCTTAACCCCTAAAATGCCATTCATCAAGGGAAACATGAAATGAATACACTGAGGCATGTAGCCAACTCATTAACCCCTAAAATGCCATTAATCAAGGAAAAACAAATGTATACTGTGAGGGATGAAGCCTGCCCAACTAAACCAAGGCAAAAACTAACATAATACACAATGTAATGTATAGTCTGAACATTAACCATTTCACCTCTGAGCCATTTCAACCCTGTGGAAATGCTTATGTTTAAGTGCACGTTTGTATTTGATGTTTTATGACTTTTACTTCACACTGAATATGGTCATGTGGGGTATCATTGGAAAGGCCAGAATCTGCCCTTGCAAATGACACCTACAGGGTTATCCAAAGAGATTCGAAAAGTCACCGCACGTTCGGTGACTTTTCGTTCTCTTCAATTCGGTTCCTTTTGCCGATTGCATTTCGGTGACCCTGCGGTGTATTCAGCAAACACCACAGGGTCCCCGAATTGCAGGGAAAAGCTGCCGTAAACCCGACGAAAACTAACCGAATGCACGCTGAAAACAAGCAAAAAAACATCTGGATTAACCTTTGAAAAAGAGGAACAGGAGCCGAACAGGAGCCGAACATGAGCCGAATCACACAGAGCCGAAGCAGCTTGTGACGTAGAGGAGGCAGTGAATAAATTAGAAAAACCATTTGTATGAATCTGGGAAAAAGAAACGCTGTTTGCAAAGAAAACTACTGAGCGAAAATGTCTGAAATTTTCACAGGAGGTCCAGGGAATGATAATAAAGAGGGCTGTTACAAAAAAATAAGTAAAACTGAAAAAAAAATTAAAAAAAATCGGACTTTTAATATAAAAAAAAAAAAAATCAGAAAAATGCTTAAAGTATCCTAAAAAAATCTAAAATAAAGAGACTTTTTGCTGCAGAATTTTATAATGAACGGTTTATTAGATATTGAATTAAAACGGGAATATTTTTAACATTGAAGGCTACGGGATTCTCCTGAATAAATTTGCCGAATTAAACCACCGAATGGCAGGGCATTAGGGGAACCTTTCACTGCTGGTTTGTGTTCTCTGAATAGCCGAAGCAGTGCTTTTTCATGGGGATTTCACTGCCCTCGAACAGGCACCGAACAGGCACCGTATGTGCAGGCAATTCGCCAGTATTTGGCGAATTGCCTGCTCTCTGGATAGCCGAATGGCCAGGAAAGGTAACCGAACGCTGATTTTCAGCGTTCGGTTACCTTTCTCAAGCAATTCGGATCTCTTTGGATAACCCTGCTAGTTCATCCATATACGATGCATAGCTACGGAGATACGTTGGTCCGAAGAAGTGTGGGAAGCTGGATGCTGATTTTTGGTGGGGGGGGGGCACATGGGGGGGCAAGGAATAACCTAGGGGGGGCAATTGCCCCCCCTTTGCCCCCCTGTAGAGTCGCCTATGCTCAGCGTTCTGTTATAGGACCAATTCTATTCAATTTATTTATAAATGACCTTGAAATAGGCATTGAAAGTCATGTATCAGTGTTTGCAGATGACACAAAACTAGGAAAAGTAATACAATGTGAGCAGGATGTTACTTCTCTGCAGAGGGATTTAGATCGATTGGGGGACTGGGCACTTAAATGGCAGATGAAATATAATGTAGAGAGATGGAGTGAACACGCAAGCAACTTATTCCCTAAATGGTACGGAGTTAGGGAAATCAAAGCAGGAGAAGTATTTGCGAATAATCATAAGAGAGATCCGAAATGTCGCGAAAATGTAAACAGACACTGAAATTCAGTGAACGGGGACATTTTGGGGCCATTCGGCTATTCAGAGAGCAGGCAATTCGCCAAATTTTGACGAATTTCCTGCACATATGGTGCCTGTTTGAGGGCAGTGAAATTCCCCATATAGAAGCAATGGTTCGTCTATTCAGAGAACACTGAACAGCAGTGAAAAGTTGCTGAAATGCCCTGCTGTTCGGTGGTTTCATGCAGGTTTATTCAGGCGAATCCCATAGGCTTCAATGTTAAAAATATTCCCTTTTTAATTCAATATCTAATAAACTGTTTATTATTGTATTCTGCTGTAAAAAGTCTCTTATTTAGAGATTTTTTTAAGGCCCTTTTAAGCATTTTTCGTGATTTTTCGGGAATTTTTTTTTAATCGTATTTTCTTTTTTCTCTAACAGACCCTTTTATTATCATTCATTGGAACTTGTATGTAAATTCCAGGCATTTTCATTCAGTAGTTTTTTTTTGCAAACAGTGTTTCAATTTTAAAACTTTCAAGCGTACTGTTTTTTGGTTTTTTTCCTTTTCCACGTTTGTCTACCTGTTTGGTTTTTCCGGCGGCTCCTCTGCGCTATGATCAGCGGCTCATCGGGTTTTTGCAGCGTGGTTTTTGCAGCAGTTTCTGCAGGTTTTCGGTGAGTTTTCGGCGAGTGTTCTGGGGGTTGCAGTGAGGTTTTCCCTGCACTACGGGGGCCCTGCGGTGCTTGCTGAATACACCACAGGGTCAGCACACTAGAATCGCAGAATGCCCCGAAGTGCGGGGAACGTAAGGTCACCGAAAGTGCGGCGACTTTTCGAATCTCTCTGAATAATCCTGTAAGTAACAATGCCCAATGTCAAACACCAGTTTCCAAGGCCAGCAAGGTATTGGCATGCATTAACGTGCCTGGTGGTATTCCCGAGAGTGATTCGGTGTTAAATTTCGCTACCGCAATCTGTAACCCCAAGCCACACTCGGGTTGGATGCATACCAACCTCATCCTTCACTCCTTCGCCGTCTCCGCTGTCATGCAGTGTGATCGCGGCAGCCGGCGACTTTGCTTCCTGGTTCCGCTCCCTGCAAGCCACGCGATGCAGGGGGCGGGACCAGGCAGCAAATTTGAAAAACTAACTAAAAAAAATTACTGTAAAATAAACATTTTGGGTGCTGGGCTTCTTGTTCAGAGGTACACTCCTTTGCCAATGAAATATACAGGGGGGTACCAAAAAAAGAGTATTCTCAAAGCAGAATTACAGAAATAAAAGGCAAATAAAAATCATTTCTAAAATGTAATAAGGCTTTGCAATACAAGTTTCACTGGTGCTTGCCCAGATCCAACAGCTAAACCTGTATTGCAGGGGGGCGTGGCTCGACCGCTGACCAAGATGGCCACACATTGAGAACTCTCCTCTGATCCCTCAGACAAAACGCCTTTTATCTGCGCCACAGCACTAGCATGGTACGCGGCAAGAGGACACGGAGTGACCCGAAGACCCCTGCGAGAACATCGAGAGCCACCTTAAGATCGCTCGACGCATACCTGCTTCCCGCGCTACGGCTCCATCCCCCACGACCTTTAAAATGGCGGGCGCTCCCGCTCCAAACGCCCCAACTGACCCGACAGCGGCTATAGCCAGGCTAGAACTCCGGCTGGAATCTTTATTGGTGGGCATGCCCACGAAAGCGGACCTGGCGGACATGTTGGCGGGCCTCCACAACTCGGTCAGGCGAGACATCGATGGGGTAAGAGAGGAGATGGTGGCGCTTACAGACCGCGTGTTGCATTTGGAACAGGCTGCGGCCCTGCCGGCCTTGGCTGAACTGGGGACGGCTCCAGCTTACTCCGACCTGCGAAGACCTGTGGACGGTTTAGACAATCGTGGCCGCAGAAGTAATTTACGTATCAGAGGCCTCTATGAGATGGACCCCCCGGAGCAACTGGAGGAGGTGCTTCGATGGTTTTTCAATAAGATTCTGGACCGTGATTCCCACTCCGCTCTGACCTTCCAGAGGGCTCACAGAGCGCTTCGGCCTTGTCCACCGGACGGTGAGCCTCCGTGTGATGTGGTGTGTTGTTTAGCCTCATATAAACTGAAAAAACAAATAATTCACCGCGCTCCTCTTGTTCATGGGACTTTGAGGGACAGAGTTTGGAGCTGTACCACGACCTGACCCCATTCACACTGGCTGCTCGAAGGCACTACACCCGGTTACCCAAGCCCTACGTCAGAGAAACATCCCATATCGCTGGGGATTCCCCTTTGCCCTGGCGGTGCGCGTAGAAGGTGTCTCCCATGCCATAACCTGCCCGGTTGATGTTGCCCCCTTCCTTGCAGCGTTGAATATGCACCCACTGGAAGTGCTCGACTGGGAGAGAGGAGAACCATGGCGGACGGGAGGATCGGCCAGGCTGCAGAGACCTCCGCGACGCCGAAGGGCCATGGAGGAGCAGAACCTGGAGGAGCCCAATCCCCAGGGAGCCTAGCTGAGGATTGATCCAGGAGTCATTATCCCTACACAGGCTGAACACCTAATTCTGTTGTCCGGGGTCCCGGTCCTGCGGATCTGTAAATACCTCCGCCCAGCTGTATGGTAGGGGTGCACTTTGTAACTGTTTAAGCAGCCCAGTGGTCAATGGAGCTACTCTCTCTTTCACCGTGCTTACATGTCACGGGGGGCCTTCCTCGTGACTCTGTGAGATGTAGAGATCATTGCGGGGAAGGTCTTGGTGGTACACAATCCTGGGGGATGGTAGGGTTGGGGAGATTTTTATATGGCCCGACCCGCTATCTCTCCCCCACACAGGTTGGCGTAGACCTTGCTCTGCGATGCTCCCCCCCCACCTCGCTGTACTGGTAGGTCCTCGATGAACTAGGTCCGCATGTTAGAGTAAAACAGCTTGGCGTCTGCACAAGGATGACAAGCGGTTTGAGTCGTTACTGTAGACGCTTCCATGGGGGGAGGGGGTGTTCAATGGCTATGGGGTTCTAGGATTGTTGGCCCATTTATACCTTGCTTCTGCCCTGTGGCCCTATTTTGTTGATCACCACATTCGCCCCTCAGGTGACTCAGGTCGAGAAGGTGACTCTGGAGCTGAAGAGCCGCTTGGACCCTGAGTAATAGTCAAACATTGGCCTAGATTACGCCTTCCCTAAGAGTGATTGGCCTCTCAGGGATGGGGGGGATGCTATTGGACTCCTTCACCGCACTTCCTCCACCCTCAGATGGGATCACAGTAGAGGGGGCCGTTCGCATGTTTTTGTGGGGTGGGTGGGACCCGGGCAGGTGATTTGGAAGGAGGTGGGCGGAGAGCGAGGTCTGGAGCTGGGTGGCACGTTCTGGGTTCACGCTGTTGTTACTGTTTTGCATGTACTGTTAGCCGCCAATTATTATTACACTGAAATTTCTAAGCGTTGCTTGAGATGCTGTTTTTCCTGATTCTCCTGTCAGAGGGGAACAGATTATAGGAGCTGTTCTTTTTGTCTATCCATGTACTACTCCTTTTTACCTTATTTTTTGCATACCTTGACCCTGGGGTCAAGTCCTGGGAAAAAAAGTGAGGGAACTCACCCACAAATTCCACAACCCCTATTACCCAAAGAAAAAATATATATATATCCCGAGTATAGCAGTACGTGGTGATACCATTTTTATTGGGTTAACATTACATTTAAAAGACAAGCTTTCAAGAGTGTAACCTCTCCTCTTCAGGTCTGGAAACTATATTGATCAGTGAAAGGTATCACTACATACAGGTATACTCCTGATTTTGGCAACTGGACTAACACGTTATATATAATATATATATATCACCTACATATATATATATCCAGGCACAGACCCCCCCAGAATTATATACACAGGCACAGACTCCCCAGAATTATATACACAGGCTTCGGACCCCCAGAATAATATACCCAGCACTGAGCCCCCAGAATAATATACTGAGCCCCCAGAATAATATACACAGCACTGAGCCCCCAGAATAATATACCCAACACTGAGCCCCCAGAATAATATACCCAGCACTGAGCCCCCAGAATTATATACCCAGCACTGAGCCCCCAGAATAATATACCCAGCACTGAGCCCCCAGAATAATAATATACACAGCACTCAGCCCCCAGAATAATATACCCAGCACTGGACCTCCAGAATAATATACCCAGCACTGGTTATATTGATATATTTGCCCCCAGCTCACACATGGATATATTTCCCCAGCTCTCACGTGTATATATTGCCCCAGCTCTCACATGTACATAGTGCCCCAGCTCACACATGTATACAGTGGCAAGAAAAAGTATGTGAACCCTTTGGGATTACGTGGAGTTTTGCATGAATTGGTCATAAAATGTGCTCTGATCTTCATCTAAGTCACAACAATTTGAAAAACACAGTCTGCTTAAAATAATACAACACAAACATTATATGTTTTCATGTGTTTATTGAACATAACATGTAAACATTCACAGTGCAGGGTGGGAAAAGTATGTGAACCCCTAGCCTAATGACTTCTCCAAGAGCTAATTGGAGCCAGGAGTGAGACAACCTTGAGTCCAATCAGTGTGATATTATTGGATGTGTTGCTGAAAGCTGTCCTGCCCATTAAAAACACACACCAGTTTTGGGTTTTCTGGTTTCAAGAAGCACTGCCTGATGTGAACCATGCCTCGCAGAAAAGAGCTCTCAGAAGACCTACGATCAAGAATTGTTGACTTGCATGAAGCTGGAAAGGGTTACAAAAGTATCTCCAAAAGCCTTGATGTTCATGTGTCCACGGTAAGACAGACTGTCTACAAATGGAGAAAGTTCAGCACTGTTGCTACGCTCCCTAGGCGTGGACGTCCTGTAAAGATGACTGCAAGAGCACAGCGCAGAATGCTTAATGAGATAAAAAGAAGAATCCTAGAGTGTCAGCTAAAGACTTACAGAAATCTCTGGCACATGCTAACATTTTTGTTGACACATCTACAATAAGGAAAACATTAAACAAGAATGGAGTACATGGGAGGACACCACAGAGGAAGCCATTGCTGTCCAAAAAGAATATTGCAGCACGTTTGAAGTTTGCAAAAGAGCACCTGGATGTTCCACAGCACTACTGGCAAAATATTCTGTGGACAGATGAAACCAAAATTGAGTTGTTTGGAAAAAAAGGCACAGCACACCAACATCAAAACCTCATCCCCACTGTAAAACATGACGGAGGGAGCATCATGGTTTGGGGCTGCTTTGCTGCCTTAGGGCCTGGACGGATTGTTGTCATTGATGGAAAAATGAATTCCAGAGTTTATCAAGACATTTTGCAGGAAAATGTAAAACCATCTGTCCGCCAACTGAAGCTTCACAGAGGATGGGTGATGCAACAGGACAATGACCGAAAGCATACAAGTAATTCAACAAAAGAATGGCTTCAACAAAACAAAATACGCTTTCTGTAGTGGCCCAGTCAGAGTCCTGACCTCAACCCGATTGAAATGCTGTGGCATGACCTTAAGAGAGCGATTCACACCAGACATCCCAAGAATATTGCTACACTGAAACAGTTTTGTGAAGAGGAGTGGTCCAAAATTACTCCAGATCGTTGTGCAGGTCTGATCTGCAACTACAGGAAACGTTTTGTTGAAGTTATTGCTGCCAAAGGAGGGTCAACCAGTTATTAAGTCCAAAAGTTCACATACTTTTTCCACCCTGCACTGTGAATGTTTACATGTTCTGTTCAATAAAAACATGAAAACATATAATGTTTGTGTTGTATTATTTTAAGCAGACTGTGTTTTTCAAATTGTTGTGACTTAGATGAAGATCAGAGCACATTTTATGACCAATTCATGCAAAACTCCACGTAATCCCAAAGGGTTCACATACTTTTTCTTGCCACTGTATAGTGCCCCAGCTCACACATGATATAGTGCCCCAGCTCACACATGTATATAGTGCCCAGCTCTCACATGTGTATAGTGCCCAGCTCTCACATGGGTATATTGCCCCGGCCCCCAGCTCACCTCTGCCAGGCCCGAAACAAGCTGGCCGCGTGTTTTCCTCCTACGACAAGCGCTTGCTGGCAGGAAGTGCGCCGCTCGCCTGGGATCCAACAGCCAATCGCGGCTGGCTGTTGGATCCCAGGCGAGCGGGGCACTTCCTGCCAGCGTCCACTAGTCGTAGGAGGAAACCACGTGGCCGCGGCGCCGGCAATGTGCGGCCAGCTTGTTTCGGGCTCGGGCCACAGCGGGAAGCTGCGTTCCCGCTGTGGGAGAAGTGTGGGAACGCCGTTCCCGCAGGACTCGAGCCCTGCCTTGACCTGATCTGGGAGGTCCACGTGCAGTTCCATTTGGTTCAGGACTGGTACACCATGCGTCCCCACAGGATTGACACCGATTGTCCCCACCTCAAAAAATGAGGACGTGGGACTCGTCCCTCCCTCGATCGGTGTTGTTTTTCCCGCTTTACGGCCTGGGCTTGGCTCGGGTTTGTTCTATCTCTCCTACCCCCTAGAGAGATTCCTTTGTTTACTATCCTGCTATCTGACATTTCCCCTCTTCTTCCCCTCTTTTTCTCCTCTTCCCCCTTTCTCTCTCTCTCTTTCTCCCCTTCCTCTCTCCCTGTCCGCCTATCTGAGTACCACTCCCCCTATATGATGCCAGAGGGACGCCCTGGGTGCGGCGCGGCGGCCCTGGTGCCGGTGAACATCCGGGTGGTAAGTTATAATGTCCGGGGTCTTAATAAACCAGAGAAGAGGCGTCGCTTATTGAGAGATCTGGCCTCTCTTAAGGCTTCAGTCACTTTTATTAAGGAGACTCACTTTTGCTCTACGACCCCGCCCTCCCTGAGGAACCGCTGTTTCCCGATAGGGTACTTTGATCACACACCGGATTCTAAATCCAGGGGAACGGCGATACTTCTCGCCGCATCCCTACCATTTGAATTTTCTGATTATTATGGAGCAGGAGATGGGAGATGTGTATTTGTGAAGGGAACGATTGGAGGTTCACCACGGTATACATTTGCTAATGTCTACCTTCCCAACACCAAACAACATCTGTATCTGGCCAAGACCCTGACTATCCTGTAGAAATTTGCGGAGGATACACTCGTGCTCGGGGGGGAACTTCAATGTGCCGATGGTCCTCCGTGAGGACACCTCCTCCACCAGTCATCGCACCCCTCACAGAGTTCTGGGCAGGATAAATAGGTCCTTACGATCCCTAAGACTGGTCGATGTCTGGAGAACACTCAATCCTCATACGCGTGACTATACTTACTATTTGTCGGTACACCATACATATTCGAGACTAGACTATTTTTTTGTGCCCCAATATGAATTGCCCCTGATCCGAGACTCACAGATACAGGCGATCACGTGGTTAGACCATGCCCCTGTAGTTATGTCCATGTCCTCGCCCCTTCTCCGACCTAAAGCACGAACGTGGCAACTTAACGTGTCTCTGTTCTCCGACCCAGTATTGGTGGAGGAAGTGGGAGACACCTTGACTGCCTACTTTGAGGACCATGAGCCCTCGGAGGTTCCCTTGCCTACGGTCTGGGAGGTGCACAAGGCAGTCATCAGGGGCCTATTGATCTCCTCTCGCTACACGGAAAAAGAGGGAGTGGCGAGAGGAATTGGTGGCTCTTTACTCTGATATTCGACGCTTGGAACACGACCACCATGAGAGAGGGGACACTGGCACATTTACAGAACTCTTACAGGCCTGCCGCACCCGGTTGGCTAATGCTAATGCTCCGGTCCCCTATCTCCGCGGAGGAAGTTTCAGCGGCCCTTAACCCCTTAGGGACCTTGGACGTACCATGTACGTCATGGCAGCGGGTCTCTTTTAGACCCGCTGACGTACATGGTACGTCCTGCGGTGTTTTGAGCGCTGGAAGCGATCGGATCGCTTCCAGCAGCTCAAACGCCATTGCAGGATGCCTGGGAGTCAAGGCATCCATGCAATGGCGGTTACAAGTGCCGGGGCACCTTGTGATCGCTCCCGGGAGAGGTGCCCGGCACTTGTAGAGAGCGCTGGAAGCGATCGGATCGCTTCCAGCAGCTCCAAGGCCATTGCACGCTGCCTGGGAGTCCAGGCATCCGTGCAATGGCGGACAGGAGTGCCGGGGCACCTTGTGATCGCTCCCCGGGAGTGATCAACATCCGGTTTTACCGGAGAGGTGCCCGGCACTTCTAGAGAGCGCTGGAAGCGATCGGTATCGCTTCCAGCTGCTCTGTGTATATTGCAGGGATGCCTCGACATCGAGGCATCCCTGCAATATGCTTACCTGCCGCCGGTCCGCTCAGTGATCGCTCCCCCCGAGCGATCACTTCCGGTAGCGGCAGGAAGTACTGAGTGCCACGAGGTCGTGGCACTCAGTACAAAAAAGATCACATGAGTGATCAGGTGCTCTGCTGGGTGCCTCGAGGGATCAAGGCACCCAGCAGACTAAAAAAGTGTAAAAAAAAAGAAGAAAAAAGTAAAATAAATAAAATAAAAATGAATAAAATAAACTGACAGCCAAGATGGCGCTGCCTTCTAAGGGCAGGGTCATCTTGGGGCTGAGTGGGATGTTCCTAGCCTGCCTCATCAGAGAGGCAGGCTAGCAACATCCAATCAGAAGTTAGAAAAAGTCAAAATAAAATTTCTAATTTGTCAGGTCAGGTCAATATTTTGTAAATATTGGCTCTGACCTCTGTGATTCTCCCTCCCTCTCCTCACTTGTGTTTTGGTGAGCGAGAGAGAGAGATCAGATTTGACAGGTTAGAGATTTTAGGTAGATTGAGTGAGATTAGAAAAATTGAGGCAGATTTAGAGAGAATTTAGGGAGATTTAGAAGAATTGAGGCAGGTTTAGAGTGATTTAGAGAGATTTAGGTGTTTATTTGTATTTTCTTGTGAAACCCAACGGTTCTTCTAAGAACCAATAATCCGTTTATATATATAATAATTATAAAATTTTATAATCTATTATATATAATGTCTGAGAGGGTGTACAGCGCCGAGGAGGCATATGCCATCCTGGCGTCAGAATCTGAGGCATCTGCGTCAGACTCAGACCCTGATTTCGACCCCACCAACTGCTCAGAGACGTCGCTAGATACATCATCTACGCTGGCTGATGTATCTAGTGATGTTTCTGATGCAGATCCTGGGTCACCACCTGCCAGCAGGAGACGCACAGCTCCAGCTGAGGAGTGGGTAGTGCCTCATCGCCAGAGGCCAGATATCCCTCCTTTCACGGCAAATCCTGGCATCAATATTGATGTTGCAGGATTTACCGCCACACAGTTTTTGCAGGTGTTTATGGGGGATGATTTGTTGGGCCACATCGTGGCCCAATCAAATCTGTATGCCCATCAGCATTGTGCTGCGAAGCCAGACTCCTACTTGGCAAGGCAGCAATGGACCCCGCTAGATGTGCCAGAATTTCTGAAATTCTGGGCACTTACTATGCTGATGGGCATCATAAAGAAGCCCTCAATTCGCTCCTACGGGAGCAGTAGCCCCATCTGCTCTACCCCCATTTACCCCCAATCAATGTCACGTAGAAGGTATGAAAACATTTTGCGTTTCATGCACTTCAGTGACAACAGCCTGTGCCCTCCTAGAGAGCATCCCCAGTTTGACAGGCTGTATAAAATCCTCCCCTGATTACCCACTTCGCCGCCAGGTTTGCAGAGGCTTATACACCTGGAAGGAATATCTGCGTGGATGAATCCCTAATGAAATACAAGGGAAGGCTGGGATTCAAGCAGTATATTCCTTCCAAACGCTCCAGGTATGGAGTGAAGGTGTATAAGCTCTGTGACAGCGAGAGTGGGTATACTCAGGGCTTCCGGGTGTACGAGGGAAAGGATAGTAGCCTTGACCCTCCAGGTTGCCCAGAACACATGGGAACCAGTGGCAAGATTGTGTGGGACCTACTTTTTCCCCTGATGAACAAAGGGTACCACTTGTATCTTGATAATTTTTATACGAGTGTCCCTTTGTTCAAGCTGCTGTATTGTTTTGATACAGCAGCATGCGGTACTGTTCGCAAGAACCGCGTAGGTTTCCCAGCACAGCTTGTCCGCACCCGGCTAAAAAGGGGGGAGCCCTCAGCTCTGCGCCAAGAGGAGCTGTTGGCGGTCAAGTACAGAGACAAGAAGGATGTATACCTTCTATCCACCATCCACACTGAGAGGTCTGAGCTGAGCGCATCAGGAAGCCAGTGTGCATCAAAGCCTATAACCGGCATATGGGTGGGGTTGATCTGGCAGATCAGCTGCTCCAGCCCTACCAGATTATGCGGAAGTCAAGGGCCTGGTACAAAAAGGTTGCAATTTACCTGATGCAAATTGCAACCCACAATGCCTTTTTGCTCTGCAAAAAGGCAAACCCCGGAGTGACGCTGTCCTTTTTACAGTTTCAGCTCCAGGTCATTTCGGGGTTTTTGTACCAGGATGCACATGCTCCCCGGGCGGTGATGGGGGACAGAGTTGGGGCTGCACATTTTATTTATAAAATCCCCCCTACTGAGGGCAAACAAACCCCAAAAAAGATGCAGGGTGTGTTTCAAGAGGGGGCAGAGGAGAGACACAATCTTTTACTGCCCAGAATGCCCTGGACAACCCGGTCTGTGTCTTGGGGACTGTTTCAAGATATATCACACTGTGCGTGATCTGTGATTTTTTTTTTTCCTTTCTATTTTTTCTCACACTCCAGTTAGTTAGTTCAGTTTAGTTTTTTTTTTTTTTACTGCACCAGACTTTTACATTTTATTCGTACATTTTTATGTTCTACAATTGGTGCTGTATTTTTCCAAAATCTTTGCACACCTATGCATGGGGGGCATGGGTGTACTCAGGAGACCTTGCAGAAAACAACCTGGAGAGTTTTCATGCAGTAACAAACAACAGTGTCTCCTAAATCACAGTCCAAATCTAATGTGGGCGTAAAAATCTGAAAATTGAAAAATTACCGCCACACACCTTCTCAAATGTTTTGGGCTAAAACCGTTGCATCCATGGCATCAAAGCACTCCATATGCAATACCTTGGGGTGTCAACATAACAAATATAAACAATTTTCTGGCAATAATTCAAACTGGGGTATGCGGTAGACCCAAAACCAAAGCTAGGCCTAGCTGAAGAAATAATCTCAATTTCAACTCCAATGACAAAGTCATAAAAATTGTATTTGAACCTTCCCAAAATCCTGGCAAACCTATGCATGGGGGGCATGGGTGTACTCAGGAGACCTTGCAGAAAACAACCTGGAGAGTTTTCATGCAGTAACAAACAACAGTGTCTCCTAAATCACAGTCCAAAACTGATGTGGGTGTGAAAATGAAAAATGACCACCAAACAGTATCCAATTTGTTTGGAGCAAACGGTTGCATCCATGGCATAAAAACACTCCATTTACAATACTTTGGGGTGTTAGCTTACCAAATATATGCACGTTAATAAAATTGGGGTATGTAAAAAGGCCCCTAAAAAGAAGATAAGCAAAGAAGATACTATATGTCAAATTAGAAAATTGACAAGCACATGTCAAAAGATTGGCGTAGCACCCCAAAAACAGCAGAACAAATCTATATATGGGTGGTATCAATTTACTCAGAAGATGTTGCTGAACATATTTTGGGGTGTTTTTTGGCAGTAACCCATAACTGGATTTGACAATTCACGCCTAAAGTACAATGTGTGTGAAAAAAATAACACAAAAAGTGACTACCTGAATGTTTGACATAGAGCTAGTGCATGGAAAGTGTTAAAATACAACACTTTGAAGCACCCTAGGGTGTGCCCTTTCTAAAAATATATGGTTTGATGGGGGTAAATTACTTTGGCCGGCTTCAAAAATGTCCCAAATAGGACATGGGTGCATGATGACGAAATGTGAAAATTCCAAGTTGGAAAACTGAAATGCGCACCCCCCAAATAAGGCCTATTAGCCCCCAAATGACCCGACATACCTATACATGGGTGGTATCAATTTACTCAGAAGATGTTGCTGAACATATTTTGGGGTGCTCTTTGGCAGTAAACCTTAAAGTTCACAGTACATGTATTCTTAAATTGCGTTCCAAAAAAAGAATCACCAAAACTTTTCTTTTTCTCAAACTTTGGCATAGATTTGTGGTAAAATGGTTTGCATGGAAAGAGTCAAAATACCCCAAGTTTAATACCTTTATTTGTGTACTTTAAAAAAATATGTATATGTGGAGGGTTATTCAGCAATTAGTGACAGATATCAGTGTTACAATGTCACTAGCACTAGTTTTGAAAATAAACTCTTTGGAAATGGCAAAGTGCTACTTGCACTTATTGTTCCATAAAATAAGGAAAAAAGCGAAGAATATGTAAACATTGGGTATTGCTAAACTCAGAACTAAATTTAGAAACTACTAAGGAATAAAAAATTTTTGACGGTTGTTGATACATAAGAAATTTTGGGGGTCAAATTTCGAAAAAGTGGTGTTTCTTCAATTTTTTTGTCATATTTCACAATGTTTTTTATAGTAAATTATATGAAATGATGAAAAAAATGGTATCTTTATAAAGTCCATTTAATGACGAGAAAAACAGTGTAAAATATGTGTAGGTTGCATAAACGAGTAAGAGGAAAATTTGTCCTAAACACTAACCGCGCAGAAACGTAAAAACAGCAGCGGTCACTAAAGGACGGATTTGTGTAAAACCGCCCGGTCACTAAGGGGTTAAGAGGCAGAAGAATGGCATGGCGCTGGGCCCGGATAGTCTTCCAGCCACGTATTATAAGAGATTTTGGACTACCTTGGTTCCCACGTATGGCACGGATCTTTAACTCGCTACTCACTCACTGGGACTTCCACTCCCTATCCGCGACGATTGCGATGATCCCCAAGGAGGGTAAGGATCCTCTCTCCTGCGCCAGTTATAGACCAATTTCGCTCCTTAATAATCTTAAAATTTTTCCCACGATTCTGGCCAGACGACTTCACTCCATGGTTCCCCAGTTGGTGAGGAGGGATCAGGTGGGGTTTGTCTCGGGCCGGGAAGCCAGGGATGGCGCGATCTGGACCTTGAATGTGCTCCATTCGGCTTTCAGTTTGGAGACCCCCACGCTGTGGCTGTCAACAGACGCCGAAAAGGCGTTCGACAGGGTTTCATGGCCATTCTTGTTTGCTACACTTCACGCCATGAACCTTCCAGATGAATTTCTCACGTGGGTTTCTGCTTTGTATCGGGGACCTAGCGCTAGAGTATGGGTCAATGGGGTTCTTTCTGAACCGTTTCAGATTCACAACGGGACCAGACAGGGATGCCCGCTGTCTCCCCTGCTCTTCGCCCTCTCCCTAGAGTCGTTATTGGAGTCCGTGCGCCTCAATGAGAACATATCAGGTCTGCGAGGGAAGGAGGCCTATGCCGACGACCTCCCGCTGGCTCCCTTACCGGAAATAGTGGAAGAATTCCGTCTCTATGGAGCTTTATCCAATTTGAAATTGAACATGGAGAAATCTGAGGTCTTAAACCTCACTGTTCAGGGAGTGGCAGAACGATTTCTTCGTCGGAAGCACCGACGAAGAAATCGTTCTGCCACTCCCTGAACAGTGAGGTTTAAGACCTCAGATTTCTCCATGTTCAATTTCAAATTGGATAAAGCTCCATAGAGACGGAATTCTTCCACTATTTCCGGTAAGGGAGCCAGCGGGAGGTCGTCGGCATAGGCCTCCTTCCCTCGCAGACCTGATATGTTCTCATTGAGGCGCACGGACTCCAATAACGCCTCTAAGTTGAGATACCTGGATCTTTGGCTAATGAAATTGCCACAGGATCTGTTTCAGGAGAACTTTGTATCCCTATGGGAGGACATAAGATGTGACCTGGTGGAATGGAAGTCGGTTAAGGTCTCCTGGTTGAGCAAGATCAACATTCTGAAAATGAATGTCCTGCTGAGAATGCTTTATCTCTTTCAGACATTGCCTATTTCCATTCCACTCTCGTTCTTACACAAGATCCAATCCGAATGTTCCAGATTTGTATGGAACATGACGCGACCCCATATCAGCTTCCGCATGCTGACGAGATCTAAGGCGACGGGCGGACTAGCAGCCCCAGACTTCCGCCTATATTATCAGGCTTCCCACCTACTTCACATAGTCATCCCTCCCCCCACCTTCCGCCCACTTCCTTTCTTCCACACCTCTCCTATTGACCTCGTTCCTCTTTTATCTCCTCTTGAGACCCTTCACTGCGGTCTGTCCGGTTCTCGAGACCCCTCCCCCCTTGGCTCCCTCCAGGACGCCTCTTACCATTCCTTCCGCGGTTGAGATGGCCAGACATCCTGCCCCCTCTGCTCGGGACATTTCTTTTCACGGCCCCTGTCTCTGCGCGTCTTCAGTAATTTCTCGCATGGGGGACCACCTGAGCCGGGGGCTGAACGGAGTACTTCCTTTCTTTCTCTACTCCTGCTTTCTCTCCCTCACCTCTTCTCCTTCAGAGTGATCGCTGCTGCTGAGCCCTTTCTTTACTCTGTCTCTCTCTACTGATTACTTATATTTATTTATTTATTTATTTATAAAGGATTTTACAAGGAAGGATACATTGAGATTTCTCTCATTTTCAAGTATGTCCTGGGTTCAAGAACATTGAGTGGTTACAGAAATACAAAATAGTAAAATGCAAGATATTAACACAAGACCAAATATACAGATTAACAGAAAAATAAATATGTAGGAAATAAAGTCATTATGTTACATGTTTACAGGTGCATTTCGTATTGAGGTATGTTAATAGGGTAGTCTTAAGGGACTTTAGACGGGGAGAAGATTTGATGGTCCCTACTTGACCCCCTGCAATCTGGCTTCTGTCCCCTACACTCAACTGAAACTGCCCTCACCAAAGTCACCAACGACCTCCTAACTGCTAAAAAACACGGCCATTCTCATCCTGCTTGACCTCTCGGCTGCTTTTGACACTGTTGACCACCCCCTCCTTCTACAGACCCTCAACTCTCTGGGTCTCGGTGACACTGCACTTGCTTGGGTTGACTCCTATTTATCCAACAGGTCCTTCTGTGTGTCCTTTGCTGGTAACTCCTCCTCCTCATTGCCTCTATCTGTTGGTGTACCTCAAGGCTCTGTCCTTGGTCCTCTGCTCTTTTCCATCTACACCTCCTCTCTGGGCAAAATCATCAACAGCTTTGGCTTTAATTACCACCTCTACGCTGATGACACTCAGATGTACCTCTCTACCCCTGATCTCTCTCCCCCTGTCCTTTCAAAAGTCAGTGACTGTTTATCTGGCATCTCCTCCTGGATGGCCTCCCACCACCTAAAGATCAACATGTCAAAGACTGAACTCATACTTATTCCTCCCTCCAATGCCTCCCCACCTCCTGACTTCTCTATCACGGTGGAGGGTATCACCATCTCCCCATCAAACCAAGTTCGCTGCCTTGGAGTTACACTTGACTCTGCTCTTTCCTTCATCCCCCACATCAAGTCTCTTTCCACCTCCTGCCGATACCAACTGCGTAATATTTCCAGAATTCGGCCATTTCTTACCGCTGTCACCACAAAACAACTCATACACGCCCTGGTAATCTCCCGACTCGACTATTGCAATAATCTCTTATCTGGCCTCCCTCTGTCCCACCTCTCCCCCCTACAATCCATCCTGAACGCCTCCCCAGGCTAATTCACCCGCCGCTCTGTCTCTGCCGCTCCCCTCTGTACTGTTTGTCAAATGTTGTTCAATGTATTGTAACCCTGTCTATACTGTGCTTATTGTACAGCGCTGCGGAATATGCTGGCGCTTTATAAATAAAGAATAATAATAATAATAATGGCGTCTGGGAGGTTATTCCATATTTGCGGTGCTCTGTAGGAAAATGAGGATCGAGACACTTTCTTTTTGTATTGTGGTATTGCAAGTAAGGTGCTGGTCCTGGATCTGAGGTTATAGGATGAGGGAACTGCCGGGGGAAGCAGCATATTCAGGTAGGGTGGTAGCTTCCCAGAAAAGCTCTTAAACACCAGGTTGGAAAGGTGAAGGGTACGTCTAGATTCCAGCGATGGCCAATTTAGTTCTTTTAACATGTCACAATGTTGGGTCATGTAGTTACATTGTAGCACAAAGCGACAGAATGAGTTATACAATGTAGTAAGTTTCTGGATGTGTGTTTGAGGGGCAGCTGCATACACTACATCTCCGTATTCAATGGCTGGCATAAGCATTTGTTGTACAATCTGCTTTCTTACCGCGGGGCTCAGGCAGGATTTGTTTCTGTACAGGGCACCTAGTTTGGGGTAGAGTTTAGATGAGAGTTTTTCGATGTGCGGGCCAAAAGATAGATTTGGGCCTAACCACATACCTAGATACTTGAGAGAAGTGACTGTGGTCAGCATGCCATTTGATTTTGTCCTGACACATAGATTGGGTGTTTGCAATTTGTGTAGTTTAGGTGCGGTTCCAAAGAGCATTGTAACAGTTTTGTCAGTATTTAGAAAAGTTTGTTATCTGCGATCCACTTTTCTACCCCTGTGAATTGTTCTTGCAGCACTGCCTCCAGCTGTGGGAGATTTGGTTTGCTGGTCTAGATCACAGTGTCGTCTGCGTACATGTGTACAGTTGAGGCTTTGCAGACATTGGGCAGATCGTTTATGAATATAGTGAATAGCAGGGTCCGAGTATCGAGCCTTGGGGTACACCGCATGTGACTGGGAGGGGAAGGGAAGTGCTGTCAGAAATGGACACAAATTGCGACCTATCAGACACATATGATTGGAACCAGGTTAACATGCTATCACCAATACCAGAGGTTTTAAGTTTTTGTAATAGGATGCCATGGTCTACTGTGTCTAAAGCCTTGGCAAAATCAAGGAAGATGGCTCCAGTTAGGTTTCCTTATTTCATGCCCGCTTGGATATCATTACAAACTTTTAAAAGGGCAGTTGTAGTTGAATGATTTGGACGAAAGCCTGATTGATCTGGGGTTAAATAGTTCTGATACTGATAATAATCACGTAATTGAGTGTAGACACATTTTTCCCGAATTTTTGACATTACAGGGAGCAGTGATATTGGGCGGTAGATGGATACCAAAGTATTGTCTCCACTTTTATGGATAGGTACCACCCTTGCAGTCTTCCAAAGTTTGGGTATGTATCCAGTCGCCAGTGATTCATTGATTAGGGTTGCGACAGGTTTTTCAATTGCTGGCGCACTGATTTTCAGCAGCATTGCTGGGATTTGATCAGGTCCAGACTGGTATTTCATTTTTTGGTTATGGAGAAGTTTAGTGATGGCACTGACAGGCACTGGTCTAAAACTGAATTTCTCAGCGTTACAGGGTCTTTGCACTGTTGGTGGGGCCTGACCTGTGTGCGGCCTTTCTGATTGCGTGTCATTTCCTAGCTTAGTAATCAGGGTGGTGGCGCATCCAACAAAAAAATTACCAAAAGCATTTGCTACATCTAGGGGGTGTTGTACAGTTTGGTTGTTTACTTTGACAGCAGCTGGTTGGGAGTGGACGGGGGGTGCTTGTATGTTACTTATGATTTTCATTGAAGTACTGGGCATTTTTGTTTGTTTTGTGCATGCATTCCGGCATTTTCGGTATTCACAGTGATCGCTCATGGATCCAGTACTCTTGAAATTTGACCACAGGGAGTCTCTAAACTGGTACATATGCGTGAGGTCAGCTGTAACCCAGGGGAGGTGGGCCCCTTTTACTCGCACTATGCGCAGTGGGGTATGGGTGTTCCAAACTTTCAGGAGCTCGGTTTGAAAGTATTCAATTGCACAGTCCAGGTCTGGGATTAGGTTTAGTCTGTACCATGGGAGCTGTTTGAGATCATTTAGGAAGGATTCAAGATTAAATTTCTTGAAAGACTGTCAGGACCCCTGTCTGGAGCCCTCCAGCACCCCACGTAAAGCCCGCCGCAAACGCAAGAAAGGCAAACCTGGTGTTGCGTTGTCCTGAGTGCAGGGCAGCACTTTCTTGTACCAACTTTGTTCACAGCACTGCAGGCCTAACAGGTGCCTCTAATCACCAGACTGTTTTCCTACTTAAGGGTGGAGCACCCAGAAGGCAATGCTTCTGCATAGTTTCACTAAGCCATCAAGCCCAGTGGATTGTGATCCTGATACGTCTGCTATTCAAAGACTATCTGGTGAAACCCCTGCCTCCAGTATCCTTTTCCCCGTGTTCATCCTCTGCCCTCCAGAGACTGCTTACAAGACCCCAACATCCTGGTTTCCCGTTGATCATCTGTCTCCTGATTCCACAGCAAACAAGATTCCCTTCAGCCCTTTTCCTGTCCTGTCTCGTATCCCCAGTAAGTCTCCTACGTGTGTCTCCTTGTATCGTGTTTCCTGTATCCCTTTGTATCCCCACCAACATTGCATATCCCTTTGGTTCCTCATTTAAGTTCTGCCCTTCACCCTGCATAATCTGGATTTATTATTTTATCTGAATCCTGCAATAAACCCGTTTTCCTTCACCTGGTTTCCGTTGTGTCACTGCATCCTGGGTTCAGAACCTTGCCTGCCATGCTGGTTCCTGACAAAGACCTGGTGATTATTACCTTTGGTGGACATTTTGTGGCCCTTATTTTGCGCACACCGCACACTAGGCAGTGATCACTGAAACTGTTAGCGAGAACGCCTGCCTCCTGTAAACGATCAGGACATGAGGAGAGAATCCAGTCCAGCAAGGTGTGGTTAGGGCTTTTCATATTAATGCGAGTGGGGGAGGAGATTAAATGTGTTAGCTGCAAAGCCTTAAACAGTGAGCAGTGTTTATTTGTTTTTAGGATTCAGCCAATCAACATTAAAGTCGCCGAGGACCAGCAGTTCACTTTTTTGGTTTTGAGTGACTAATTTACTAAGAATTTGGGTTATGTCAAAAAGGGAGTGCACTGGGGAACTTGGTGGGCGGTAGAATCCAGCAACAATAATTGTTTTACTGAACGGGATCTCAAGAATACCAGAAAGGAAATCAAATGTGGCCGGGGAGCTAGGATTCTGCAACGGGGTGAACTTTATGGAGTTGTCAACATAGATAACAATTCCCCCTCCTCTATTAGCTCTGTCCTTTCTAGAGCATGAGTACCCTTGTATTGCTATGGCAGAGTCTGGCACTTTACGGGTTAACCATGATTCTGTCAGCACAATGACTTTAGGTTTGAATAGAAGCACCAAGCTTTAAGCTCATCCAGTTTAGGGAGTAAACTGCGGATGTTGCAATGCACAAAGGAGAGGCCTTTTTTAGTGGGGAGATTAAATATGGTGTCAGCTATTGGACCAGGGTTGGATTCAACATCATTTGCCAGAGCAAGCAGCAAAATAAAAAGGAATTTGGACATAATTTTCTTTTTGGAAAATAGTGATCGAAGAGCTTTAAAGCTCTGTTGTGTGGGGTGGGCGGGCTGGATTTTAACACTCTCCACCAGCTCTCAGCTGATAAATTAAAGAAGCTGAGCAGGCTATGGTGTGTTTGGGTCTCATTTCCAGGTTGCTGTAATTTGTAGGGTGTATAAGGAGGGAGGGTAGATTTAGAGAGAAGGGAGATGGTGGAAAGAAGCAGCAAGAGGGGGAAGAGAGGGAAAAACATTTCTAGAGAAAGGTGGTGTGGGAGAAGGGGAGGGAAAAAAAGGAAAAGTAGAAGACAGGTAGGGAATTGATAAGGAAAGCAGAAGATGGGAGTCTGGTAGGTAACGTTCCAGAGTGGTGTAGTTTGGTAGCTGAAAATATCACATGACCAAATTAGTTGGGTATAAATGAAATGAGAACTGAGGGGTGGGAGCTAAGTCCAGGTGGGAGCTAGGAGGACACTGATAGAGGCTGGCCGCCCTGGAAGCTGTATGGAGTTGACTATGCCGAAGAAACAGAAATCCAGGATTACATTGCATCTTTGGGGGATGTTGGGGCAATAAATTCTCTAATGCGGTGAATCATCACCGGGGGGGGGGGGTCACAGAATTGCAGGCCCAGGGCTGAGTGGAAATAAATAAATATAACTGGTAAAAGATGGCAATTTCTGTAACACTCTCTAGTATTCAGGAGGAGGAGATAGTACTTATAATACTCAGACACGTGAGCTTCTGTACTGAGACAAGTTGAGTTTGCTTATGTTCGCACAGTATATTGGACGTAATGTTTTACGCCTAGGATTCAGATTGTTTGACGTTCTTCTGTAATGCTCCTCTGACTGTGTCGCTATTTTTCTGCTTTGAATAAATAAAAAAATTAAAAAACTTGTATTGCAAAGCCTTATTACATTTTAGAAATTCTTTTTATTTGCCTTTTATTTCTGTAAAGCTGCTTTGAGAATAAATACTCTTTATTTTTGGTACCCCCGTGTCTTGTTTATTTCATTGGCAAAGGAGTGTACATCTAAACAAGAATCCCAGCACCCAGAGGAAAGAGACATTTTTTGGTTTGATTATATTATTGAATATAACTTATTTCCATTATTTTGGATAATTATTTTTGGGATAATAAATTATTTTGTGTTTCAAACCTTCTCTGACTGCGTGTGTTTACTAGACTCTTGCTTGCACGGATTTCAGCGAGTTATTCCTACAGAATACAGGCTTACTATATAAAACAACACATTTCCTTTCCAAAAAAATTGAAACTCTTTTAGACACAAAATTCTGAAAAAATTTGACCGCCAGGGAGGTTAAAAAGGAAATTCACTCTCGGGATGAAAACATAATTTTTCCTCTTTATAAATCAATGGTAAAACCGCATCTTGAATATGCCGTGCAATTTTGGGCACCTGTCTTAAGAAAGGATATTATAGCGCTATAAATAGTCCAGAGACAGACAACTAAATTAATAAGGGCAAAGGGAGGTTTAAGTTATGAGGAAAAGCTAACAAGCTTAAGCCTGTTTAGTTTAGAGAAACGGCGCCTTAGAGGGGATCTGATAACTTTAGATAGATATGTACGGGCCATTATAAACCATTGTCTGGAAACAATTTCATTAATAGGACTATTCACAGAACACGAGGTCAAGCATTTAGACTGGACCAAAGGAAATTCAGCCTAAAGCATAGGGAGGGTTATTTTATGGTGAGCACAATAAAGCTGTGGAATTTTCTGCCTGTTGAGGTGGTTGGGTCAGAGACTGTACAGACTTTTAAACAACGATTAGATGACTTCCTGCAAAAACGTAATATTAAGGGTTATAATATTTAATATGTGGGTAAAAGCTGCTTGATCCGACCGAGGAGAAATCTGACTGCCATTCTGGGGTCAAGAAGGAATTTTTTCCCAGTATGTTGCATATTGCAAGCTCTTCAGACTGGGTTTTTTTGCCTTTTTTTGGATCAACAGCAGTAGGTGATGTCTGAAAGGCTGATCTCGATGGACGCATGTCTGTTTTCAGCCTACGTAACTTTGAATGGACATGGAGAGGGGAAAACAATGGGGACAGATTAGTTGAATGTATCTAGAAAGGCAAATAAATTTCTATCTGTTCTGTAATTATAGAATAGTGAATAAACAATGTGCCGTCAAATACATTCTGTTCAACCGTGCTTGGCTGTTTGCCGTCTGGGATAGGTGGCCGCTCCCTTCTTGTATGTTATTGTTGGGCATATGTGATGTAAGTCGAGTGCCAAATTGCCCTTGGCACATGATTGGTTTGAGGTACCCTGTAAACTGCAAGAACCACCTCAAGCCAGAGATTATTAGAATAGACTCTTTTCAGAGGACTGTTTTATTTTTCATAGGACCCTTGAACAGAATTGAAAACTGCAGCCAATACAATGTGTCAGGATTATAAAAGAATACAGTAAATTTAGTAAGCTCACTTACCTCTTGTAACCCTCAGAGATGCTTTGGACATTCTGATCTTTTCTCAGGTAGGTGAGAAAAGATATTCCTGCTCAGTGGTCTATTTTGGCCTAGGCCAACGGCAGCACTTTCCAGGGGGCGGCGGCCCACACCGGGTGGCCCCACCCCTAAAAAAAATTATTTATTTTTTTTTCTGCTTCTGCAGAGTATTTTACCAGGAAGGATACATTGAGATTTCACTAATTTTCAAGTATGTCCTGGGTAGGCAAGGCCTAGGCTTTCACTTTCCAGGGGGCAGCAAAAAACCTCACCACTAAATGGGTTACTCACAGAGCACCGAAATGACGCCAACATTTTGGTGGTCTGTAGTTCCCTGCACTTCGGGGAATAAAATTTCCCCACCCTGCAGTGAATTCACCATTCACTGCAGGCAGGATCCCCAAAGTGCATGGAGTCGGCCGCTGAATGCTGCCACCACAAACCCGTGGCCTGCTGTTTTCAAAAGAACTATTGAACGAAAATGTCTGGAATTTACATATAAGATTCTATGATTGATAATAAAAAGTTCTGTTACAGAAAAAAGAATCTGCTATTAAAAAAAGGGGGGGGGAATTTTGCCAAAAAAAACCTGAAAAATGACTAAAAGGTACTAAAAAAAAATCAATAAAGTCTTTTTACTGCAGATTAAAATAATAAATGGTTTATTAGATATTGCATAAAAACGTGAATATTTTTAACATTGAAACCTATGGAGTTCGCCTGAATAAACCTGCTGATTTGAAACCACCAAACATCAGGGCATTTCACTGCCATTTCTCTGCTGTTTGGTGTTCTCTGAATAGATTAACCATTACTTCTCTATGGGGATTTGCACTGCCTTCAAACAGCACCGTACTTGCTGGCAGTTCACCAAACTTGTGTGTGAGCATATCACAGAGCAGTGGTGTACTTAGGGGAGTGGCGGAGGGTGGGCCGCCCCAGGTACCAGTGATTATTGGGGTGTCATTAGGGGGTACTAGGAGGTGCCACTGTCACGGTGTGTCAGCTTTGAGCTGTTTTTTCAAACAACGAGCAGCGGAGCATGGCGTTTGCATACGGAATAAAATCGAATAGAATAAAAATCTAGGGGAGGGGGATGTAATTTGTGTGCAGAGAGAGAAGATGACAGTAAAGGGGGGTATTAGCAGAATATGAAGCCCTGTCTGCTTACTGCTGTTTAAAGTGGACCTTTCCTTAACCAGCACTGCAGTGATAGAAATTTGTCATTGAGCTGCCTGGCTCCTGGTGAGGCTGCGTGCGTGCAGGTCACGCGGTCCGGCCAGTCAGGTGGTACTGAGTCTCAGTACCACCTGACTGGCTGAACCACGTGACACGCAGACACGCACGCAGCTGCCCGCCCTTTCGTTAACACGGACTCTCACTCTATTCTGGACTGAACACCCACCGGGAAGGGAATCAAAGCCACGGTGCACCCTCTGGCAGTGGCACCCCACTGCTGACAAGATGCCTCCAGGCACAGCTGCGATCCTAACGTGGCCTGGAGGGACCTCCTGCTGAGTCTGTACACAGTCCCTGCTGACTCTGCACACAGCCCTACCGCGGATGGAGGCCGGTAAATATAGAATAAATAATTGCTGTGTGCTCATATACACTCAGTTTGCTGGGAGTTTTATTGCAGTGGATTCTGATGCACTCATAGACACCGCACATTGCATTGCTGGGAGTTTTATTGCTGTGGATTCTGATACGCTGACACACACACCGCACATTGCATTGCTGGGAGTTTTATTGCTGTGGATTCTGATACACACTGCATATTGCTGTGAGTTTATTTCCCTGGAGCTCTGGGATACGCTCATACACAGTGCACATTTCTGTGGGTTTTATTGCTGTGCAGCTCTGTGATACGCTCATATGCAGTGCACGTTTCTGTGGATTTTATTGTTCAACCAATTAGAGCGGCTGTGATCCAGTATACTTGACATGCTGTTCTTCGTAAATATGCTTGAATTTAAACATTTCATAATTTTATTTATCTCAATAGATACATTTGAAATGGTATACAAAATATACAAGTAGGCACTTGGTATCCACTTTTAATATAAAGAGAGGAAAAGGCAGAGCTTAAAGAGGAAGGGTGGGGATTAACTAGGAAGAGGTGTGCCCTTGACAAGAAGGGGTGCCTCAAATTTAAATTAGGGGGTGCACGAGATTAGCCAGGCCTAGGGCAGCACAAAACCTAAATACACCACTGTCCCTGCTATGGATGACACTAAACATGCCTGACTGCTTCATACAGTGAGGAAGGCATGAAATGGCTATCGGACTGATCCATTGCAACCTCTAGAGATTTTCAACCACTGCGTGGCTCCCATGTGTGTCACTGAAGCATGGTAGATGGGGACTGACTGATTGGGGTGAACATTTTGTGCACCATCCAAGAGCCCAGACCTGTGGACTCGGACTTCATCTTCGACACATGAGAAAATCTGTATTGTGTGTCCTCATTTAGATCTGTCTAGATATTTTTGGATTTTCCAGATCTGGTTCAAGATAAAGAAAATGGGGCGTGGCCAGCTACTGAAGGGAGCAGACGTGTTCTAGAGGAGCTCCGCACGTCTGCCGCTCTCTGGGACCCTTACTCGGACTTTCCTGCAGTGCTAATTTTGTTTTGGGGACCAGACTAGCTGGCCACCGGAACCCAGTTGTCTGGAGGCCGCATGGTTCCCCCCCTCCGGACCAGAGACACTTTATAATAGCTGGCATGTTGCTGGAGCGAAGTGCTGGCGGCCATCTTGCGGCCTTTACACCAGCCTTTTTTGAATCTCTGCCCAGCTGTCCTGCCGCATCGGCCCGAACGGGGCCTTCACTGAGGGTTGAGGGGACTGGGGGCCCACGTCTTCTGACTGCTCTGGATGGCTACCTGGTGGGAGCGATGGACGGCTTGTCGGCTGTTCGGAGGGAAGAAACCCCCCCTTCACAGCAAGTACAGATGCCTTTCTGGCAGGCCTGGAGGCCTGCTTGCAGTTATTGGATGGGGAGGATATGGAGGGCCCACTCACCAGGGGCATCTGGCGCAGGGCGATGCTCGCGCTGCAGGGCTGCCGGGAGGAGGAAGACATGGGAGCTGAGGTCCAGGCCGCAACAGTCAGGCACCACGAGGAGGCATGTTTTGCAGCTGCTGCCGGAAGGGGTGATGAGATCGATGTCTCGGCTGAGACACTGATGCTGGACTCTGGGGCCCTGCTGTCGTTTTTGGCGGTGCTGAGGGGGATCGACGGCTACTGTGCTGAGGGTGGGCAGTGCAGGCCTGGATCCTGGTTTGGCGCCGCTTTGGCGGGGGTGGGGGCATGGAGACTGGCGCTCCGCCGGGCGCCGAGCGCCATCAGCGTTGTTGCGATGGACTTTAGTTCTGTATCTCTGAAGGATGTACCTGGCCTGCTCGGCTTCGCTTTACCTGCTGTAGGTCCACTACCATTTAGAGACACTGGCTGAGGACACCCCTTGTTTTTATTTCTGACATCCTGCGTTTTTGATGACCCCCCCTTTTATTTTTGTGTTTTTCTTCTGGACGCACTCTGTGGACATTTTTTGTCTTTTTGTTTTTGTTTCCTGATGAGAAATGGAGGGCCCCGGTTGGGGTTATCTCCGCAGAGACTGTTTTATGTTTTGGCGCTATAAGGCCACTTTTGTTTTTTATTTTTTTATATTTTGACGAGACCCCCCCACCTGGGGATGATCCCGCTGACACCTGTCGAAAGTAATTTAGAGTGTTGTTTTTGTTCCGATGAGTCTTTTTTTTACTGAGGACTTACTATATATTACGGCGGATGACATAATACGACTCCTCTTAGCTATGGCTTTATTTGTTCTTGTATGTTTTGCTTTTATTTAGATCTCTTTCGATGTCTTTTCACGGTCCTGCGCGGCCATTTTCCGCTGTTTGTGTTTTGTCTGACTCTGCAAAAATTCTAAAATAAAGAATTTAAAGTAAAAAAAAAAAAAAAAAAAAAAAGATAAAGAAAATTACCTTATGTACTTGATTAATGCCAAATATAATGTACATATTGGGCTAAATTTCTAATTCATAGGTTTGAAATTGAGAAGAGATATGTCATGTCGGAGCACGCCCAAATGAAGCAAGTTGCACATGCAATCTGCAGATGTATCAAGAGAAACGTGTCTTCAGCACGAAGAAGAGACAGAAAGCAACACCTGGGCCTCTATACAAATATTAGGTTTGGGGACTTTTGCTTGACTGGTCCCTGAAACTAGTTTTGACTGTACCCCTTAATAGTAACCTCAGTCATGGACCAAATTGGCATTTTGAAGCAAATAACTGCTGGTGGGGAAAACAGAACAAATGTTCAATTTCCACACAGCGGTGGTTGCCTGAAGGCTGATTTCCACCAGCACAGATCTGGCTCCCAACATGTTCAGGCAGAAATTATGCCAGTGCGCACTTAGAGTGCCTTTCTATAACAATATGCCAAGCGCTGCCTCATTAATTAAAGGAAAAATAAAAATAAATTTTGGAGTTAAGCCAAAACAATACAGGTTGGTAATTATATCTCACAAGTGCCTTTTAAAATAAAAGTCGTTGCTGAAGTGTTGTCTTCATAACCTGACATTACAGTGATACTATGAGGTGGCAGCGATAGAATAAGTATAATTGTAGCACGTTTGCAATCAAGAAACGCAAACTGTTCTTCAGTTACAGACCTTTTATTAACCTGTTTGCCTGTATGAAGTAAAAACAATGTTTTAATCTCTTGCAATAGCATGAGGTGTACAGTCTCCTCCATGCACCAGTGAGATTAATCATAGAGCATAACAGCAAATGTCCTTTACCAATATTACTCTATACTAGACATGCAGTTTATGCGCACAGTTCTTTTTTACATGTACTATTACTGCACAGACCACATAACTGACTGACTAACAGAGCAGAACTAACCAAAACTATTTACAGAACAGATACACAGAAAATGACACACTTTTGTTATGGCTTCACACACACCTCAAGCTTATGCTGCTTACTGGATCTATGCTTATACTGGGCTTACCTGTATAAAGTAAAAACAATGTTTTAATCTTTTGCAATAGCATGAGGTGTACAGTCTCCTCCATGCACCAGTGATATTAACCATAGAGCCGAACACTTCCTGGTACATGACCCTCCACTCCCAATCAGGCTCACGCCATCTGCTGGCTGGAGGTGATACTCACCGCTCAGTACCCTACCTTAACTTTACATGTGCGTTTAAAGCTACCATGCCACACTATCCCCCACCAAATAAATGTCGTCCCGACATTCCACAATTATCGGCCTTTACTTTCACACAAAACGTTACCCAACCATTTTCCCAATGCAAGAGTCTTTCTCATATAATAATAGACCATTGGTCTTTTTATAGTCTCTGGCAACAGTCTATTATATTATTCACCAAGGTCTCCAGTAATAGTCCATACTGATCATATGTGCGGTTAGGTTTCTCTGCACAATGCTGGGTTGACCAAGTGTTTCATAGGTCAGTGTTTTCGGCTGTCTATTCTCTCTTTTAGGGTAGAGTCACGTTTCGCTCATCTCATTCTGGTCTTCATCCTCCAGTGTATTGTCCCTTGTGATGTCCACAGGTGTCATTTGAGGATCTTCCTCTACACTTTCCATTGACGGTGTTTCTATGTCTTCTGCATTTGTTGGCAATACTTGCTCTTCCCTTGTGATCCGTCGACACTGTCTTTCTTCTGTTCCCTGTGGATGGAATACCTCAGCTGTTGGATTCAGCAAAGAATTCACTTGCTGTTGAAGTAATGGCCCGCTGTAATGAAATCTCTGGAGTTCTCCATCAGAATCCCACTCGCTGTCTGTGTCTTCTTGTGTCTGTGGAACATTGGGTCTTCTTGTTCTAACTTTGGATTTCTTTGTTACGTCTTCATTTTTGTGGTTTTGTGGAGGTTGTTCAACTGGAAGATGGTCACATGGTAAAAGAAGCAAATTCCGGTGCATCACTTTTGTTCTACCAACTCCATTTTCTGGTTTTACTTCAAAAACTGGGATATCTTCCCCTTTCTCTTTAACAACGACATACACTCCTACTGGCAAGATAGAGTGTATCTTCCCTGGGCCGCCTTTCTCACCCACATTTCTTACCAATACTCGGCTGCCCTGTTGTAACTCTGCGCCATAGATCTTTTTGTCGTAATGTTCCTTTCCTCTTGCTGCCATCTTTGCTACAGATCGAGATGCTATTCCATAGGCTTCAGCCATCCACTTCCTCCAATTTTCAACATAGTCCTTATAGGAGCCCTTATTGCTGTCCCTTCTTACACCAAACAAGAGATTAATTGGTAATCTGGGATACCTCCCAAACAATAAGAAAAACGGCGAATAGCCTGTGGCATCACTGCAAGTGCAATTGTAAGCATGGACTACCTTCGCCAGAGCGCTCTTCCAATCAGTTTTCTGATCTTCGGTCAGTGTTCTTAGCATAGAGAGCAAAGTTCTATTAAATCTTTCTACCTGTCCATTGCCCTGCAGGTGATATGGGGTAGTGTGCGAACCTTTGATTCCACAGTAGTCTTTTAGTCTGGACAATAGCTGATTTTCAAATTCTCTCAACATGTCATGGTGAATTTTCTCTGGAAAGCCGAATTTGAGGGCAAACTCATTGAACAGCTTGTTGGCCACAGTTTTTGCTGATTTGTTCATTAGAAACATAGAAACATAGAAAAATGTCGGCAGATAAGAACCTTTCGGCCCATCTAGTCTGCCCAATTACATGGATACTTAACCTGGATTTATCTTTTGTTTAGGATAGCCTTATGCCTATCCCATGCTTGCTTAAATTCAATTACTGTTTTGGCCTCTACCACTTCAACTGGAAGGCTGTTCCATGTATCCACCACCCTCTCAGTAAAAAAATGCTTCCTGATGTTACTTTTAAACCTTTGCCCCTCTAATCTAAGACTATGTTCTCTTGTTTTGCTACTTTGTTTCCGTTTAAATATACTCCCTTCCTCTACCTTGTGGATTCCCTTTACGTATTTAAATGTTTGTATCATATCTCATCTGTCTCGTCTTTTTTCCAAGCTGTACATGTTAAGATCATTAAGCCTTTCCTGGTAACTTTTCTCCTTCAAGGCGTACACCATTTTAGTAGCCCTTCTCTGAACTCTCTCTAAGATGTCTATATCCTTCTGGAGATACGGTCTCCAGTACTGCACACAGTACTCCAAGTGAGGTCTCACCAGTGCTCTGTACAGTGGCATGAGCACTTCCCTTTTCCTACTGCTAATACCTCTCCCTATACAACCAAGCATTCTGCTAGCATTTCCTGCTGCTCTATTACATTGACTACTTACCCTTAGATCCTCTGAAATAATAACCCCTAAATCCCTTTCCTCAGATGTTGAGGTTAGGACTGTATCAAATATTCTATATTCGCCCTTGGATTTTTACGTCCCAGGTGCATTATCTTGCACTTATCCACATTAAAACTCATTTGCCACAGCTCCGACCATTTTTTTGATTACCTAAATCATTTGTCATTTGGCTGATCCCTCCAGGAACGTCAACCCTGTTGCAAATCTTTGTGTCATCAGCAAAAAGACATACTTTTCCATTAATACCTTCTGCAATATCACTAATAAAAATATTAAAGAGAATGGGTCCAAGTACTGACCCCTGAGGTACCCCACTGGTAACAAGACCTTGTGCCGAATAAACTCCATTTACCACAACCCTCTGTTGCCTGTCACTCAGCCACTGCCTAATCCATTCAACAATATTGGAATCCAAGCTCAAAGATTGCAATTTATTGATAAGCCTTCTATGCGGAACAGTATCAAAAGCCTTACTGAAATCTAAATAAGCAATGTCTACTGCACCACCTGTGTCTATTATTTTTGTTACCCAATCAAAAAAATCAATAAGATTATTTTGGTATGATCTCCCTGAGGTAACCCCATGTTGTTTCTGATCCTGTAATCTATGTGTTTTTAGATGTTCAACAATCCTTTCCTTTAACATGGTTTCCATTAATTTCCCCACTACTGACGTAAGACTAACTGGCCTATAGTTCCCCGATTCCCCCCTACTACCCTTCTTGTAAATGGGCACAACATTTGCTAATTTCCAGTCTTCCGGGACGACTCCCGTTAGCAAGGATTGGTTAAATAAATCTGTTAACGGTTTTGCTATTACACCACTGAGCTTTTTTAATAATTTAGGGTGGATCCCATCAGGCCCCATTGATTTATTTGTCTTTACTTTAGACAGCTGATGTAGAACCTCCTCCTCTGTAAACTGATATGTAAATGTCTCGTTAGTGTTTCCTCCTAACTGAGGTCCCTTTCCTTCCTTTTCTTCTGCAAAGACTGAACAAAAATATTCATTGAGGCAGTCAGCGAGACTTTTATCCTCTTCTACATACCTTCCTTCCTTTGTTTTTAATCTAACTAATCCTTCTTTTACTTTTCTTTTCTCGTTTATGTATCTAAAAAATGTTTTGTCCCCCTTTTTTACTGACTGAGCTATTTTCTCTTCTGCGTGTGCTTTGGAAGCTCTTATAAATTGCTTTGCCTCTTTCTGCCTAATTTTATAGGTTTGCCTGAGTTTTTTTATAATTATTGAATGCTGTCTTTTTGTTCTTCACTATTTTGTCCACTTCTGCAGAGTACCACAGTGGTTTCTTCCGTTTTTTGTTTTTGCTAACAAGCCGAATGCAATTGCCTGTGGCCTTCAATAATGCTTCCTTTAAATATTCCCATTTCTCCTGGACTCCCTTTAAACTCCTCCAGTCTGATAATGACTCTTTCACACAAAATCTTATTTTAGAAAAATCTGTTTTTTTAAAGTCTAAAACTTTTGTTTTTGTGTGGTGCGGCTCCATCCCTGTTCTTATATTAAACCATACTGACTGGTGATCACTAGATCCCAAATTTTCACCTACAACAACGTCCGATACCAAACCTCCATTTGTGAGTATTAAATCCAATATGGCCTCTTTACGGGTTGGCTCCTCAACTACTTGTGTTAGAGATAATCCCAGTAGGGAGTTTAGAATATTTGTACTCCTGGTGCACCCAGCTGTTTTGGTTTTCCAGTTCACATCAGGAAGATTAAAGTCCCCCATGATAATAACTTCCCCCTTCATTGCCATTTTGGCTATTTCCTCAAGCAGCAGATTATCTAGCTCTTCTACTTGTCCAGGGAGTCTATAGATCACACCTACACGAGCTACTGTATGATTGCCAAATGTTAGCGTAACCCAAACTGACTCTATGTTCACCTCGCTCACTTTTATTTGGTTCGTTTTTATGTTGTTTTTCACATACAGGGCCACTCCTCCTCCTTTCCTACCTTCTCTGTCTTTTCTATATAAAGAGTACCCCGGTATTGTTATGTCCCAGTTATTTTTCTCACTGAACCATGTCTCAGTAACCGCCTCTAAATCTACTTTTTCAGCTGCCATCATTGCCTCCAGTTCATTGATTTTATTGACTAAACTGCGAGCATTTATAGACACGACTCTGAGCTTGTCATTTTTTCCCCCGCATGTTGCTTGCACCCTCCGATTTAGTTTTGGGGGACAATCAGGCAGATTGTTTTTTTGTGGTTTTTTTTGTATTTAAGATTTTTATTTTGTAAAGAAGTCAGCATATAATCAAACGTATTAATGCAAGGGCCACGCAGGGCCAACCACAGCATAAGTACTACTTGTGAAAAATAACAAACATCCCCCGAAAAGGGGGGGTCTCAGCTTAAAAGAAATAAGGGGGGAGATGTCTCAGGGGAACACAGAGCAGTAACAACTATCAAGGGATGGGGGAATCTCGGCTTCAAAGTAACAATATGCCGTAGTGGGGGGAAATAAAAATTAGGGGGGGGGCAACAACAACGAAAGTCTGCAGGTGCTTCCGAAAACAATATGTAAAAAAGAGAAAAAATAAAACCCACATTTACTCCTAAAAATAACAAAATCATCTTAGGTGTTTCAAGGTAAAAGTAAGTGGGAGAGAAAAGAAAATGTAACTGTCGAAATACTCTAACCGAAAGCAATAAAAATGTCAGCATATTAATAGGTAGAATCAAAATGGTTATAGCAAAGGTCATCAGAAATACTGCAGAAAAAAAAAACCAGACAAAACAAAAATAAAACCAAAAACCAAAAAGTCTCAAAACGGTCTCAGAAATTGTCCATTTCGTCATAAAAGGCGCAGGGGGGAATAACTGGGGAGAAGTTCCCGAAAACAAGGAGACTCAAAAATTTAGACTGGAGATCTCTTCAGCCTGCGTCCACAAACGGCAAGGGACATGGCAAAGGCAGCATGTCACCCACTAGGCCGGATCCTCTGGCCTCCACTCTCTCGCAGCCACGAGGAAGGTCTTCGGATCTCAGCAAGGTTCCAAACGCACCGCAAGCTCCATTACCATAAGCCCTCGGCAGGATCGGGCCAGATCGCGGTGTGAGCGTCCGAACCATCCAGGCTGTTGGTCGGGGAGCACCACTCCTCCCCGGCCGGCGAGGAAGAGCCTTCAGCCCCCGACTCGTCAAAACGGCCATCTCCCTGGGCTCGCAAGTCTCATCAATTCCATGAGCACTTGGAGCCAGGGACCGCAGAGATGGTTGGAACGCCCGGGAAAGCACCACCCCATAGACGCCATCTTCAGTGCCCTCTTCCACTGGGTCAGCAGCAGGTAAGCAAATCTCAATGGTCGTATCAGCCCCGATCACTTCCCTCTTCGGGTTCCCTTCCTCCTGGCAGCCTCGCAACGCAGCCATCATCTTGCGCCAAAATCCGGCAGTAAGTGGGCCTTCCTCATCCTCTCCCGCCAGCATCAGTAAGCAGGCGTCTAAGCCGGAAAGAAAAACCCCCTCACCTTCAGCAGGGGGAGGGGGTCCATCCCGCCACCATTCCGTGGGTCTGTCTGCCACCTCCATGAAATCTCCGCCCAAAGCAGCCAGGAGACGTGGGCCCTCCATCACCTCAGACTGCGATTGGCACTCGGTCTGGAGGAAGGTGAGGACAGAGTCCTGAGTTGGCAGGAGCCCAATACTAGGCCTCAAGATGACCACCGGCGCCACGCGTCAGTTACCAAATAGCAGCTGCCAGGGATGTCTCTCGTCCGGAGCGGGGGACTCAACGGGCTCCAGACAGTCCAGAACCGATGACCAGCCTCCTAGGATTCAGCAGCATCAAAAATCTTGTGGGTAAAATCATTTATATGTCCCTAGGAAGAGCGGACATGCGGAGCTCCATGAAAACACGTCCTCTCCAGTAGACAGCCGGCCACGCCCCCCAGCAGATTGTTTTTTACCCTTTTGTCCCCCCTCCTAGTTTAAATATTTCTTTGTGAAACCTTTGAACTTCTCACTGAGAACATATGTTCCCCTATGAGTAAGATGCAAATGATCTTTTTTATACAGTTCCTTTCTGCTCCAATTAGAGCTATCATGGGACACAAAGCCAAATCCTTGCTCCCGACACCATTCCCGAAGCCACAAATTAAATTCCCTATTGCGCATCTGCCTATCCTGAATGTTATGCACAGGCAAAACTTCAGAGAATGACACAGTGGACGCAATCTGCTGTATTTCACCTCCAAGAACACAAAAATGTTCCATAATCTCAGAAACCTCATTGCTAGCCAAGTCATTTGTCCCTAGATGGACAAACTTCCCCTTGCTGCTTTGCTTGTTTGACAATATTGAGAATACGTCTCTTGTCTCTACGAGCAGTAGCCCCAGGAAGACATCTCACCAAACCACTACTCTCCAGTTCAACACCTCTTATGATAGAATCACCCAGCAACAATTGCTTTCTATCATGTCCCACCTTTTCCTTTTTGTTCTTGGTTGCAGTCCTGCATACCTTAGGCATAGGGGATGGTGATTCCTCAACTATGGTGTCTGAGCCTACTTCAGTCTCACCACTACACTCTGAAAGTGCCTCAAAAGAATTAAGAAGAGCCACAGACTGTGGGACATGCCTTCTATCCACAACTCTAAGTCTACCAGATCCTACAGTAGTCCATCTGCCGCTCCTAGGAGGCCTCTGTGGCAGTGGCTTTGTAACCGTCATAGCCATAGCCTGAGTTTGTCTAACAGATAATTTACAAATCTCAGACTTCAAACAGGCAATTTCCTGCTGCAATAAAGAGAGCTGCCTACATATCAGGCACACTCCAAACCTCCATTGTAGCGTACGCCTGTGCAAATCTTGTATAATGATCCATTACAACTAAGATATACTCCTATCCTCCTTTACATGTTTCAAGATGGAGGAAGTCCACAGAAACTAGTTCAAACGGATGAGTAGTGTTAACCCCTTAGTGACCGGACGGTTTTACACAAATCCGTCCTTTAGTGACCGCTGCTGTTTTTACGTTTCTGCGCTGTTAGGGTTTAGGTCAAATTTTCCTCTTACTCGTTTATTCAACCCACACATATTATACACCCTTTTTCCCACCATTAAATGGACTTTCTAGAAATACCATTATTTCCATCATATCCAATAATCTATACTATAAAAGGATAAGCTAAAAACTGTCCGTCGCCAAAACCCTACTGCGCATGCGCGACGGACATTTGAAAGCGGCCGTTAGAACACACAGGTAGCTGCGCGTGCCGGCCGCGTGAAAAAAAAAAAAAAAAAAACGGCACGAGCCGCGCGCAGCTACCCGTGTGTTTACACGGCCAGATGCCCCGATCCTCCAGCCGGCTTAGGCCTGTAGGCCCAACCGAGCCGGGGACTCGCCTAAGCCTAGAGGCCCGCCGAGCAGCCAGCGGCAGCCGGAGAAGGTCACCGCTGGAGGATCGGGGCCGAAGTTCCCAAACAAACACACCCCAAAATCGGCCCTGAGCTCCAGCGGAGACCTCCTCCGGCTGCCGCTGGCTGCTCGGCGGGCCTCTAGGCTTAGGCGAGCCCCCGGCTCGGTTTGGGCCTACAGGCCCAGCCGAGCCGGGGACTCGCCTAAGCCTAGAGGCCCGCCGAGCAGCCAGCGGCAGCCGGAGAAGGTCACCGCTGGAGGATCGGGGCCGAAGTTCCCAAACAAACACACCCCAAAATCGGCCCTGAGCTCCAGCGGAGACCTCCTCCGGCTGCCGCTGGCTGCTCGGCGGGCCTCTAGGCTTAGGCGAGCCCCCGGCTCGGTTTGGGCCTACAGGCCCAGCCGAGCCGGGGACTCGCCTAAGCCTAGAGGCCCGCCGAGCAGCCAGCGGCAGCCGGAGAAGGTCACCGCTGGAGGATCGGGGCCGAAGTTCCCAAAAAATACACCCCAAAATCGGCCCTGAGCTCCAGCGGAGACCTCCTCCGGCTGCCGCTGGCTGCTCGGCGGCCCTCTAGGCTTAGGCGAGCCCCCGGCTCGGTTTGGGCCTACAGGCCCAGCCGAGCCGGGGACTCGCCTAAGCCTAGAGGGCCGCCGAGCAGCCAGCAGCAGCCGGAGAAGGTCACCGCTGGAGGATCGGGGCCGAAGTTCACAAACAACACACCCCAAAATCGGCCCTGAGCTCCAGCGGAGACCTCCTCCGGCTGCCGCTGGCTGCTCGGCGGGCCTCTAGGCTTAGGCGAGCCCCCGGCTCGGTTTGGGCCTACAGGCCCAGCTGAGCCGGGGACTCGCCTAAGCCTAGAGGCCCGCCGAGCAGCTAGCGGCAGCCGGAGAAGGTCACCGCTGGAGGATCGGGGCCGAAGTTCCCAAACAAATACACCCCAAAATCGGCCCTGAGCTCAGCGGTGACCTCCTCCAGCTGCCGCTGGCTGCTCGGCGGGCCTCTAGGCTTAGGCGAGCCCCCGGCTTGGCTTGGGCCTACAGGCCCAGCCGAGCCGGGGACTCGCCTAAGCGTAGAGGCCGGCCGAGCAGCCTGCGGCAGCCGGAGGAGGTCACCGCTGGAGCTCAGGGCCGATGTTGCCTAACACATACTCACCGACATCGGCCCTTAGATCCTCCAGCGATGGCGGTCCCGCTTGCAGCATCCTCTCTCTCTCCGTTGCTCGCCGGAATGACGTCACGAAAGCCTTTGACCCCGGGGGGTCAAAGGCTTTCGTGACGTCATCCTGGCGAGCAACGGAGAGAGAGAGGATGCTGCAAGCGGGACCGCCATCGCTGGAGGAGCTAAGGGCCGATGTCGGTGAGTATGTGTGGAACCGGTGGAGGACTCGAGGCCGATGTAGGTGAGTATGTGCTCTACACACACACACCCTGCTTGCTCGGCCGGTATCCAAGCTTAGGCGAGCCCCCGGCTTGGCTTGGGCCTAGAGGCCCTGCCGAGCCAGGGACTCGCCTGAGCATGGAGGCCGGTCGAGTTGCATGCTCGGGCGTCCTCCAGGCTCAGGCGAGTCCCCGGCTCGGCTGGGCCTCTAGGCCCACGCCAAGCCGGGGGCTCGCCTAAGCTTGGTCGGCATCCAGGCTCAGGCGAGCCCCCGGCTTGGCTTGGGCCTAGAGGCCCAGCCGAGCCGGGGACTCCGCTAAGCCTGGAGGACGTTTGAGCATGCAACTCGACCGGCCTCCATGCTCAGGCGAGTCCCCGGCTCTGCTGGGCCTCTAGGCCCAAGCCGGGGGCTCGCCTAAGCTTGGATACCGGCCGAGTAAGCAGGGTGGGTGTGGAGAGCACATACTCACCTACATTAGCCCTGAGCTCCAGCGGTGACTGTGCTCCGGCTGTCGCAGACTGCTCGGCCGGCCTCCAGGCTCAGGCGAGCCCCCGGCTTGGCTTGGGCCTACAGGCCCAGCCGAGCCGGGGGCTCGCCTAAGCCTGGAGGCCGGCCGAGCAGCCTACGACAGCCACCGCTGAGGCTCCGGGCCAATGTAGGGGGATGTTGCCTACACATACTCACCTACATCGGCCCTTAGCTCCTCCAGCGATGGCGGTCCCGCTTCCAGCGTCCTCTCTCGCTCCGTTGTTCGCCGGAATGACGTCACGAAAGCCTTTGACCCCGGGGGTCAAAGGCTTTCGTGACGTCATCCCGGCGACCAACGGAGCGAGAGAGGACGCTGGAAGCGGGACGCGGGACCGCCATCGCTGGAGGAGCTAAGGGCCGATGTAGGTGAGTATATCCACGAGCGGGGGGGCCATATCCACGAGCGGGGGGGCCATATCCACGAGCGGGGGGGCCATATCCACGAGCGGGGGGCGATATCCACGTGCTGGGGCGATATCCACGAGCTGGGGCAGTATCCACGTGCTTGGGCAGTATCCACGTGCTTGGGCAGTATATCCACGAGCTGGGGCAATATCCACGTGCTGGGGCAGTATCCACGTGCTGGGGCAGTATCCATCCACGTGCTGGGGCAGTATCCACGAGCTGGGGCAGTATCCACGTGCTGGGGCAGTATCCACGTGCTGGGGCAGTATCCATCCACGTGCTGGGGCAGTATCCACGTGCTGGGGCAGTATCAATCCACGTGCTGGGGCAATATCCATGTGCTGGGCAGTATCCACGTGCTGGGGCAGTATCCACGTGCTGGGGCAATATCCATGTGCTGGGCAGTATCCACGTGCTGGGGCAGTATCCACGAGCTGGGGCAATATCCACGTGCTGGGGCAGTATCCACGTGCTGGGGCTGTATCCACGTGCTGGGGCAGTATCCACGTGCTGGGGCAATATCCACGTGCTGGGGCAATATCCACGTGCTGGGTCAATATCCACGTGCTGGGGCAATATCCATGTGCTGGGCAGTATCCACGAGCTGGGGCAATATCCACGTGCTGGGGCAGTATCCACGTGCTGGGGCAGTATCCATCCACGTGCTGGGGCAGTATCCACGTGCTGGGGCAGTATCAATCCACGTGCTGGGGCAATATCCATGTGCTGGGCAGTATCCACGTGCTGGGGCAGTATCCACGAGCTGGGGCAATATCCACGTGCTGGGGCAGTATCCACGTGCTGGGGCAGTATCCACGTGCTGGGGCAATATCCACGTGCTGGGGCAATATCCACGTGCTGGGTCAATATCCACGTGCTGGGGCAGTATCCACGTGCTGGGGCAATATCCAGGAGCTGGGGCAGTATCCACGAGCTGGGGCAATATCCACGTGCTGGGGCAGTATCCATCCACGTGCTGGGGCAATATCCACGTGCTAGGGCAGTATCCACGAGCTGGGGCAATATCCACGTGCTGGGGCAATATCCACGTGCTAGGGCAGTATCCACGAGCTGGGGCAGTATCCACGTGCTGCGGCAATATCCACGTGCTGGGGCAATATCCACGTGCTGGGGCAGTATCCACGTGCTGGGGCAGTATCCACGTTCTGGGGCAGTATCCACGTGCTGGGGCAGTATCCACGTGCTGGGGCAATATCCACGAGCTGGGGCAATATCCACGTGCTGGGGCAGTATCCACGTGCTGGGGCAGTATCCACGTGCTGGGGCAGTATCCACGTGCTGGGGCAATATCCACGAGCTGGGGCAGTATCCACGAGCTGGGGCAGTATACATGAGCAGGGGCAGTATATCCACAATAGACTGCCCTCTGGGCAGGCTTTCCACCTAGTTTACTATAAAAAAATATGAAATATGATGAAAAAAATGGTAAAAACACACTTTTTCGTAATTTAATCCCCAAAAGCTACAACCACCAATAAAGACCCCGGCTAAATAGTTTCAAAATTTTATCCCGAGAATATAAATACCCAATTTTTACATGTTTTTGCCTTTTAACCCTTTCACTGCTGAGCCAGTTCACCTATGTGCGCTGCGCTCATTCTGACCATTTTGTGCTAATTATTTTGAGATGACAGCCTAGGTCCTATTTAATTAAACCCCCCAGACAATTTTTTTTTAAAAAAAACACATTTTTTTATTTAATTAAATTTTTTTATTATTATTTTTTTATTTTATTTTTTAAAAACAAATTTTAAACCAAACCTGGTCATGCTTGGTATCATTGGAAAGGCCATGATCAGGCCTTTCAAATGATGTCAAATATGACCATCTAGCTGCCATGGATCGGGAGATAAAGGGATCCTTAGGATCCCCTTATCTCTACATGGCAGCTAGATGGTTAACTGGCCCACTGACATCCTCACACATATGTTGAGGTTGTCAGTGGGTGGGGGGGACCTGGAGGCTAGGCTGACATTTAAGATGTCAGCCCCCCTCCAGGTTCGAATCGCGTTTTGGCGCCAATTCGCGCTAAAACGCGATCCGGCGGGGAAACGGTTAATGCTATACACCGCTGAAAAGGGGAGACTCTCCCCTTTTCAGGGTTGCAAAAATCATCTCCCTAGCTTCAATGGTTGGGGAGATAGAGGGCTCCGAAGGATCCCCCCCTCCCCTCCATTGATTTGAATGGGGGCACCTGCTGATGACATCACCACGCAGCATGGCGACGTCATCAGCCTTGCCTGCCCATGTAAATCACATTGGCAGGCTTCCTCCCTGCCAGATCACCAAGGGATCCAGCGAGGGAGGTGAGTATCGGGCGGGAGGGGGATTTGGCACGGCTGACGTACCCTGTACATCCGCAGGTCTAAGGGAGACCTGTGGACAGGACGTACAGGGTACGTCAGGGGTCCTTAAAGGGTTAATGGTTGACAAGGGTGCTCGGGTAGGTCTGTTTGGCTTCTTCTTCTTGAGACATTCACACTCCTGTGTCACAAAGTGCTCCATATCCCGTTGCCAATAGAACCGCTCTCTGATCAAATTCAGTGTTCTTTCCACGCTGAGATGCCCCATCTCCTGGTGGAGTTCTCTATAGACCAGTGGCCGGTACCTTTTTGGAAGCACTAGCTGGTACTTGGACTTGGTTTTCTTGTGCAAGGTGCCATCTTGTGCTATGTGAAGCTTTGTCCATTCTCTCAGCAAGGTTTTTACATCATTATCTTCTGCTTGACTGGCTTTTGCACTGGGTCTGTGATTTCTGGCTTTGTAGTCGAGTATTTTTCCAATTACTGCATCTCTTTGCTGTGCTTCTCTTATTTCTCTTCTTGGGATTGGCTGGATCGATTCCAGTAGTTGATCCCTCTCCCCTTGTTCTTCCATAGCCTCTAAGGTTACTGAATTGAAGTACGGCATTGCTTCCATTTGTTGCATGAGAATTGCTTGTGTAGACGACCTGATACCCTCCTCACTGACCTCATCAGTGCACTGCAGTATAAATCCATCAATGTCTAGCGGCATTCTCGGTAGGCCGTCTGCATCTGCATTGGACTTGATAGGGCGATAATTGATAGTGAAGTTGAAGTCAGCCAACTCTGCAATCCACCTCTGCCCCGTTGCATTCAGCCTGGCAGTGGTCAGGACATACATGAGTGGGTTGTTATCCGTGTATACAACAAATAAAGGTGCATGATTTAACCCTTTCGCTGCTGAGGCTTTTCCCGCCCCTGTGCTGAGGTCATTTTTACCGGTTTTGCTCATCATGTTTAAACGCGTTTTGAAGGCTTATTTTAGTATATGACCCAGACATATTATATATCGTTCTTTCCGTCAGACTCGGCAGATTCATAATATGTCATTATTATATGTATACGTCATGACCTGTCTGTATATTATAACAAAAAATGCAATAAAATATGATTTTTCAATAATTTACAATGTGTAAAGTGTTTTTTTTTCACATTTTAAGATGCGAGCAATTGCAGTTATATTTTGTATGGGGTGCGCTTGTTAAAAAAATTAGAGATGGGGTCTTGTTACATTTTTTTTTGGGGAAAATTACACGATTTTTAACAAACGCACCGCATACAAAAATCGTTAGTGCAGCATCATTGTTCACATTATAATTGAAATGGGAACAATATTGCTGCATTAACAAACCAAAAAAAAGAAAAAAAACTTGTTTATTTTTTTTTATAATTTTTTTTCAAATATTTTTTTATTTTTATTTTTAATTATTTTTTTTTACTAACTTTTTTCACATTCGAGTTTGGTATCGTTAGAACGGCCATGCTCTGGCCGATCCAACAATACCAATCTTTGACCCCTAGCTGCCATGGATCGGGAGATAGGGGTTCATTGGAACCCCCTATCTCCACCATTGGTGGCAGCTAGGGGTTAACTCCAGGACTGGTGTCATCGTGCTATGCACGATGACGCCAGTCCTCAGGGGGAGTTCCCGGAGGCTTGGCCGACATCCAAGATGTCGGCCAGCTCTGGGAAAGGATCACGAACCGGCGCTTTTCAGCGCCGATTCGTGATCTGACTCCCCAGGGGTTAATGCCAGGTACCATTTGGAAGGGCAGGCTGTGCCCTTCCAAATGGTGCCTGGGTTAACCCCCGCAACGCCGCCGATCGGGAGGGAGAGAGGTCCGAAGGACCTCACCCCCTCCCTTTCAGGCGCCTCCTCCGCACATGCGGGGGGGGGCGCCTGAATTAGGTGTCATCGCGCCCCCGCGATGACACCTAATTAGCCCGGCGGCGGTTCCGGATGCTGGGCTGACATCGAGGATGTCAGCCCGCACCGGGGGGGCCAGCGATCGGCCGGAACCCGGCCGAACGCTGACCCCAAAGGCTGGACGTGCTCAGCGCGTCCTCCTCACGCAACGTGACATGCGGTTGGACGCGCTGAGTGCGTCCACCGCAGCAAAAGGGTTAAATAATCCCTGAGACGCTCACATATAGCCCACTTTAATGCCAGGAATTCCAATTTACCTGAATGCATATACCTTTTTTCTGATGGTGTAAGAGTCCTGGACCCATATGCAATGACCTTCAGTTTTCCATCACTCCGCTGGTAGAGTACCGCTCCCAGTCCTTCTTGGCAGGCATCACAGTGCAACACAAAGGGTTGATTGAAATCTGGGTAATCTAACATTGGCGGATTAGACAAGCAGTCAGCTAACTGGGTCAGTACTTCCTGATGTTGGTCTGTCCAGGTGATAGGGGTTCGACTTGGCAGTTGGCCCTCTTTTCTTGCCCCAGACACTTTATTTTTGTTAGGGGGACCCTTGCCCCTTCATAGCGGATCTACTGATTTATCACTCGACTATGGAACTGATAGCATATCATACAGTGGCTTGGCAATGCGTGAAAAGTTGTGGACATAGGACCTGTAATAGGAGAGGAATCCCAATACTTTCCTGAGCTCTCCTACTGTTGCTGGCTTCCTTTGTTTAAGGGCCTGAACTGGGGCCACCTCTGCTGGGTCCATTGTATTTTGTCTTTTGACACCATCTTGCCCAAGTATCTCACTTTTCGCTTGAACAGTTCACACTTCTTTGCTGTGAGTTTGAGGCCATGTTGCTGATACCGATGCAGGACCGTCTGTATATGTTGGACATGGTCCTCAAAAGAATTGCTGTGTACCAGGTTATCATCTAAATAGGGCTGACATATGTCATCTCTAAGTCCTGACAGACAGTCTTCCATACTTCTTTGAAATTCCGCTGGAGCTGAATTTAAACCAAATGGAATGAGTACCCACTCATACAAGCCCCAAGGGGTAATGAAAGCTGTAAGGGGACGACTTTCCTCATCAAGGTACCCTTGGTGGAAGGCTGTTCCCTGGTCTAATATGGAAAACCAGGAGCTCCCACTTAAACTATCCAACATGTCCTGGATCCTGGGAATGGGATGTCTATCGGGTATTGACTTCTCGTTCAGCTCTCTGTAGTCACAGCAGAGTCGCATGCTGCCGTCCTTCTTTCTCACGCAGACGATTGGTGAGGAGTATGGGGATCTCGATTTTGTGACCGATCCTCGATTTAAGAGGTCCTGCAGGTACTCCTTGACTTCTTTATGCAATGGCTTCAGGACTGAATGATAGGTCTTCTGCACAGGAGTTTGATCTTTCAGAGAGATATGCATCTTTAATGATGGAATACAGTCCACGTCATTATCATCTCGAGAAAAAGCGTGACATTCTTCTCTGAGCATCCTCTTCGCCACTGCTTGCTGCTCCTGATTTAGATGGTTCAACGATATTGGTGGGTCCCATGCTTTACTGTGGTTCTGCATCTGTGTATCAAGCTGCTGTTCCAAAGTCAGAGTTTCTGTAGAGGTTACCCTATCCTTGTAGGCTTATCACATTCTGGTCAGGAACTCTTGGATGAACCTCCACAGGCTGCACTGCTGCTGGGTACACTGCTTTCACAGGCTGGACATGTCCCAGGGTGGTTCGCGGTTCCAGTGTGATATTGGAATTGGTAGTGTTGATCACTGCGACTGGTATTTGGAATGAATTTCCTTTACTTATGGTCACCAACACTTCATTGATCTGTAACCCTTCCAGCCACAGTGGCTTTTCTTTAGGGACAAACCACATTACAGTCTCTTTTCCTCTCTGTCCCAGATGTGTACAGCATTGCACCGTTGTGACTTGTCCTGGGGGAAAGACCATTCTTCGTCTCCCGGTCTTAACTACACTTCCCTCACAGTCCCACTGACATGAGCGTATTACTTGAATAAGTGCCTTGGCTTCTCTCGGGTCAATACAGAAAGCTTTGCTCACCATACTGGTTGTATTAACTTCAGGGACTGCCTTTTGTTGTTCATCTTGTCCTTTGATAACTTCCTCAATTACATTGTAGCCAATTATAGGGTCTTCTGCTTGCTACCTGGGGATCACTGGACACAAGTATAGGCACTTGACAACTGGGACTGGAGCCCGTCTCGCTGTTCAATCTGAACTCCACTTCTATCCAGCCAATAAAGGGTATTACGGTTTGATTAGCTGCCATCCCAGTAAGTGTAGCATGTACTAGGAGCTCTTCAAGTGGTCTTACCATCGTATGTGGAAGGTACTTGCTCCTCCAATCTTCATTTATTAAACTGGCTTGAGATCCAGTATCCCAGAGTGCTGTTGTGGGAACATTTTCCAGTATACACTGCACTAAACATCGCTTTCCAATTAACCTTAACAATTTAGCACTATGTTGTGGGGGTAGATAACTGACTTTACTATAGTTTGGGTTGGCCCACTTAGGTACATTGTCTCTTTCTGCACTGCATAAAGATTGGTGTTCTTGGGAACAATCTTGATACTGTAGGGACCTTGCTAGGTGGGTTGCTGTTGGTCCCCCTCCAGCAGCTATTTCCCGTTTCCCTGAAACTGTCGGGAAGCTCGACATCCTTTGGAAATATGTCCTGTGTTACCACACCTAAAGCAATGCTTGCAGTTATCTCCTCCCTTTTCCTGGCAATCTCTGCAGCCCTTCTTTCGCATCCCTCTCTCTGTCACCGGCTGTCTCTGATACCCCTGTTTAGTTTCAGCGGTAATGGAAGCCAGCCACATCTTTTTCATTTCTGCTGTTTTCAGCTCTCTCTCACCAACTCCTGAATCCCTGCTTCTGCAAGCTGTCCTCCGGGCCGGGCTTGCACCTCAGGAGCCTGTAGGCACAGAAATGTGGAGCGCCCCTACCCCCTAAACAAACAAAAAAAACATACCAAAATTACTATTTAAATTTTTGTTTTGAGGCAAAAAACTTAAAAAAATACATTTTAAAAAACTGAAACTGTTTTTTCTCTCCGTGCTCAAATCAAAAGAAGGGGCAGAATCTGTTCCCTTAGTTGAATTAGTTACAGTTACAAGTATTTATAAAGCGCCAACAAATTCCTTAGCAATGTACAATGGGAGAAACAGAATAACAAATATACATATATGTTACACACGGAACAGAAGGAGGGAGGACCCTGCTCAAGAGCTTACAATCTAAGAGGAGAGGGGTGACACATTAGGTGAGGATGAATAGGGTATTTGAAGTAGCGGGTTGCATGAGGGCTGAATGGGAAGATGGAGCAGGAAATGACAGAGGTCATGGAGTGAGCTGATGGGCTTCTCTATAGTAATGCGTTTTCAGAGACTTCTTGAAGGACTGGAGAGGCGGGCGAGTCTGATGTTGCGGGGAGGCAGTTCCATAGAAAGGGTGCAGCTCGAGTGAAGTCCTAAAGGCGAACGTTGGGGGTGCGGGTACGAGGAACTGGTAGCATCAGATCATTGGCCGAACAAAGTGGTGGGGATGGGATGTACCTGCTAATAAGGGAGGAGATGTAGTCAGGGTGCGGTTATGGAGAGCTTTGTATGTGACACACCAGTAATTTGAATTGGATTCTAAAGGAAACAGGGAGCCAGTGTAGAGATTGACAGAGGTGAGGTGTATGAGCCGGGCACAAGCGTTCTTTACAGACTGCAGAGGGAGAATCTGGGATCTCTTAAGGCCAGAATGAAGGAGGTTAGGTTACAGTAGTCAAGGCGGGTGATAATAAGAGCTTGGATGAGCATTTTAGCAGAATCTGGATTAAGAAAGGGACGGATGCGAGCAATGTTTTTTAGGTGGAAGTAGCAGGATTTGGTTAGAGACTGAATGTGAGGAGTAAAGGATAGATTGGAGTCCAAGAGGACCCTGAGGCAATGGAGCTTGAGAGGTAGAAGTAATGGTGGCACCCTTCACCTGAAGAGAAATTGGCACAGGAATGGAGGTTTATGAAGGAGGGAAGATGATAAGTTCAGTTTTAGAGAGGTTGAGCTTGGGTCCAGGTTAATGCAAAATTTCTGGGATAGGATTTTCTTGTCTGTCAAGATGAATCCCGGCATATCTTGCAACATGATCCCAGATGGTGGTCCAGACACAGCAATCAGTTCCGTCCAAATTTCTTAGCACAACAACAGAATTATCCAGATAATCACGTGGTCCTTGGATGTCATTTCTCATGGCTTAATGTAGCCTGTGGAGACAAGAAAAACAGTATAAGTACTTTCATACTAAATATACAATTTTTCTTCATTTCCTTCTCAGGGAGAAAAGTTTTTCACAGCCTTTATTCAGTAATCGGATACATTTCACAATCTTATTCCTTCCTATTCCTTGCGGTTTTGTTATACCCTTTCCCCGATTTTATTAAATAAAATATTGTCTAAGGTAGGGAACCCCAAGCAGAATAGGTATTTGGAATGGTTATGGATAAGAACAAAGCAGGTTAGTAAAGTTTTATACTTCACCAGGCTCGTGTTTCATTCTCCTTCTGGTTGTGAATGTCTTACGTTTCCTCTAGGATGACAAGCACGCAATTGGTTAATATGAACCCATTTCTCTACATATTCTGTTCCTTTTGGAATTCTGATCTTGTGAGTTACAGGTGAGATCTTATCAATGATAAAATAAGGTCCTTTCCATGACGGTAGGAATTTCCTCTCCTTCACCTGGTTACGAGAGAAATTATAGAGATAAACCTGGTCTGAGATCTGATACTCCTTCTTGGACGTTTTCAAATCGTAGTAGGTTTTATTGCTGCTTGCTCCTTCTCAAGGTTCCTTTGGGCAAATGCAAAAGCATGCTGTAGGTGCTTTCGTAAGTTCTCAATGTCCTGATGGGCCGTCGTTGCATTTACCAGGTTATTTATTTATTTATTTATAAAGGATTTTACCAGGAAGGATACATTGAGATTTCTCTCGTTTTCAAGTATGTCCTGTGTTCAAGAACATTGAAGTGTTACAGTTACAGAAATACAAAGTTATACAATGCAAGATATTAAAAAAACAACACAAATATACAGATTAACAGAAAATAAATATGTAGGAAATATAGTCACTAGGTTACATGTTTACAGGTGCATTCTGTATTGAGGTATGTTAGTAAGGAGCTCTTGAGTGACTTAAGACTGGGGGAAGATTTGATGGTGTCTGGGAGGTTATTCCATAATTGTGGTGCTCTGTAGGAAAATGAGGACCGAGCCGCTGTCTTTTTGTATTGTGGTATTGCAATTAAGGTGCTGGTCCTGGATCGGAGGTTATAGGATAGGTTCTGGTCCGCAGTGCGATACAACAGGTGTTGAGGTAAAACCATCTTCCTACCTGTAATCATCTCGAATGGAGAGTTTTGTAGCCGTACTGGGTGTGGCTCTTATGGCCATTAGAACCAGTGGTAACTTGATGTCCCAGTCTTTGCCAGATTCATTGACAAATTTCTTCAGAGTACTTACAATGGACTGATTGTACCTTTCGACTCCGCCGCTTGAAGCAGGTCGTTAAGCGATATGTAGTTTCCTCCTGACTCCTAGGGTCTGTCTCCGGGTTAATGCGATTATATGGAGTGGGCCCATGAGGTCTTCTACATCCAGAAACTCACCCTCGACAGCTCCTTGCTTAGCTAGGGTAGCTGCCAAATCATTACCATTTTTATCCAGGCTTGGATCTTTGGAGTGGCCTTTTACCTTTTTCCAGTAGATCGTCAGTCAATTGGTAGTTACCAGGTCATCAATCTTCTGGAACATCTTACCATGCTTGAAAGGTTTCTGGATGCTGGATCTCTTCCAACCTGGGAGATACTTGACAAAGCTGTTACAAATATAGCTAGAATCAGTTATTATTATTACACATTCCTTCAGACCATATTCGATTGCCATTTGCACTGCTTTGTACACAGCTGTGAGCTCAGCGACTTGACTACTTTTGGATCCGATGTCATAACCTTGTAACACATTGGTATGATTATCACACCAAACAATTCCAATGCCTGCTACCAGTTGTCTATGACCATCTCTGGTGACGTGATAAGAACAACCATCTACATAGACATGCGGTAATGTTTTGCAGTATTCCTCTATGGGTGACCTCAATTGCTCCTCGAAGTAATCCTCCGTGACTGACTCCTGATCATTGTTGGGAGCAGTGCAGTCATGGGAGTTCTGCCAACCCTTGCATTACTGCATTTCGGCTATTTTTTTATAACGGATTTCCAGGGGCCATCTCATTAGGGAAAGTGTCCACACAGTTATCCTACTGTTAGAAAGATTATCCATTTGTATCCTCTCACTTTGCAAGTATTGCAAAGGCTGATGTGCCATTTCTACATCTATTTTCTCGCCTTGAATAATGAATATAGCTTCGAAAATTTTGCAAGGCCCATACTGACACTAGTAATGCTTTCTCACAGTCATTTAATTTTACTTCAACAGAGGATAAGGACTTACTGGCAAATGCAATGATTTTGTTCGTGTCCCCTTGCTTTTGATACAAAACCGCACTCATGCTTTTGCAAGTGAATCCTGTTTTAAGAAAGAAAGGCTTACCTCCTTCGGGATAAGCAAGGCATGGGGCCTGAATAAGTTTCCTTTTCAGTTCATCCACAGCTCCGTTGTGGATGGAATTCCACTCCCATTTTTCTCCTTTCTTTAACAACTGCAAGAGAGGTTTTGTAATATCTGCATAGTTATCAATGAACTTATGCGAGTAATTCATGAGAGCTAGGAACGATCTTAGCTCTTTGAGGTTGGTTGGGTTCTTGGTGTTTAGCACCGCTTCCACTTTCTTTCTCTGAGGATTTAGTCCCTCTGTGGTCATTTCGTGGCCAAGGAAGTTTACCCTCGTCCGGCAAAATTGTGCCTTCTGTAAAAAAGGTTTCACTCCTGCCTCCTTCAATTGGTTAAGAACATGTTTTAGTTCCTGGATGTGTTTCTCGAATGAATTACTTTTCACCAGAATGTCTTCAACATAGGATAAGGGACCTTGTTCTGCGGCATCAGGCATTACTTTATGCATGAATACAACGAACTCGTGGCCGGAGTTTATGTAGCCAAAAGGCATTCTTGCCCATGCATACTGTGTCTTACCGAAAGTGAAGGCCAATTTGTATTGGTCCTCCTCATCCACCTCTATGGTCCAGTATCCTTGAGCACAATCAAGTGCGGTAAAGATTTTGGAGCCCTGCATTTGTACCAAGCAGTGGTCAATTTATGGTACAGCCATCCTGACATGTACACACGTTTGTTGATCTGCCATAAAGCTGCTGTAGATCCACGCACAAACGCCAATGCCCAGCAGGCTTGAATGAGGAATTAAATTACACCTCCTTTATTTAAGCTCTTTGAGCTCCTTCTTGTATTGTATTACGAACATTTATTTATTAGTTATTATTTATTAATTATTATTATTTTTGTCCATAGCCCTATCAGGGAGAACGGATAGTTGTAATGGTGTATCTATTCGGGAGTTCAATTTTTTTTAATATCCCTTTGGATATAATTTGTGAGATGGGTTATTTACTACACATTGATTTACTACACAATTCTTTGAATTGCTATGATGTGCAAGTGGCTTCTGCAATAATAAACACACTTATTATAGTGTGGAGGCTTTTTATCTCACTTTTAGTCCTCCACCACAACCCTTGTAGATACTAATTTACCGTATGGTCCAAGCATCCCTGCAACTGGTCATGCCTACCTCCTAGCTGATGAGGGTTCAACAAACCTGAAACAGCGCTGTCCTATTGTAGTATCTGTTCTTATCCACCAGGAGGATTTTCCCATTCTGCAAGCCTAGCAGGATTGAACTGCTAGGAGGGAAGTAGCCCACACTACTGGGCAAAATCAGACCTTTTCCTTACACCGGGAAAAGGGACCCAATTTGGAGCGGACAAGGTCACGGTAGAGCCTTTGGTTTTACTTGTAGTGGGAACTTCCAGGTGCATCCTGGGCAGTTCTGAGCAGACACGGTACAGGCTTGCGGTGAGTCCACTGCTGGGTGCATCGTGGGAGAAAAAATTCTGAGAGGATAAGGAGAACTATACTGAGCGGACAAGGTTAGAGGTCCTTATTCCTTTACTGAGCGGAC